>ML795724.1:513173-545037 GCA_009831015.1 Picea engelmannii | reverse complement strand
AAATTGGTGACAACCTCAAAGTTAGTGAATGAATTGAAGCTTGGGGGGCATGTCTCCAGCCTTTGATGATCATTCTGGAGTCAAGCCACTAGCTTTCAAGCTGGGGGCATACCGAGCTTAGTCTTTGTTCTTTCTCGTGCTTGTGAATACATGAGAATGCAACTGGGTAAACTTTTATCTCTTTTTCGAACCCATACGGATACACGAATACATGAAAAAGGAACCCCCCTGGAGTCTCCTTTAAACCCCTTTTAGACTCTCTAAACATGAAAAGATTGTCGAGTGACCTTGCTTCCTTTCACACTCGTTAAAAGGTCAAAAAGGGCATCTTTTGAGCAATAGTTTATCTCTTTTTCGGTCTCGTTAGACTACTGTACAAAAAAGGAACTGAGGGAGTTCTCTTTTAAGTGTTTTTCCAAACTCTATAATCCTGTAAAACCTTCAAGTTTTTTGTCTTTGGACTCGTTAAAACAGACATCGACAAGCCCATACGGGACCGATCCCTTACTTCTTCTGGTTCATTAAACAAAGGAAGAGGAACTTACCAAAGGTGAGTTATATCGAGCATATGTTATCCTCCTCGATATCATTAAATCAAAAAGAGGTACTCGTCTATCTGGATGGGGGAAAAAAAATTTGAAAGGAGCAAGCCAAGCAGTCTCTTGAGAAAATTATCAAGCAATTCTTAGAGTCGCCTTTGAACACAACACTTTGTCATATGCACGTATTATAACCCGCTGAACCTTTGCACTGAGCCAATCCTTTGAGTTTTTTTCACTCCTTTGGGTCACCTGATGTAAGTCATAGAATCCACTGCATCATCAATTTTTGGTCCATGTCATGTTTCTGCTGTTGTGCCTCAGTGTTCAAGGGAAGTATTCGCCTCGAAAGTCAGCCATCACAAATATCTTGTCTCAATACCCGTGTCAATCCATGTCCATTTGATCTACCAATTACATCTCTATGTCTATTTCATGTCGTTGATGGGGGATACATCAAGGCCCTCCTTCGACGAGCTTATTCCCGTCAACTTCAGCACATTATCTGGGAATTAAGTTTAGAAACTAGTTAGTACTTTGGGACTTGCATGCCTCAATGGTAGGCCTCCTCACATTTGACAGTAGGTTTACATCATTGACCTCTGAACGGATGATTCTGTGGGTGTTTGACTTCAGCTCTTCCATTCACATTCGCTGGAATGTACTAAGGTACCTTGGGAATCATTGACATTAATGGTGATCTCCCTCGCACTTGTTAACAGTTCACACTATTGACTGGTAATCAAGTGGTTTCTGCCATGTTCAACATCAGGACATCTATTCACATGGTTAGATTTGTACCGTATTGGGATTGGTAAGAAGACCCTGGGTTGAGTAATCACTTTGATATATGCTTTGCCCAGGTTGCGAAGGAGTTCTATTGGACAAATGACACATACACTGGTACATAGATCCACTTTGTATTGGCCATGGCTATGTCTTGTCATCTCGTAGATCCACTATGTATTCTTCGTGGCTACGATCAGTCTGAGTCATCAGAGTATAGATCCACATTGTATCTTCAGTGGCTATACCTTCTTATCAGTATAATTATGGATCCGCAGTGTATTTTATGGCGGCCATGTCTTGCAAGTCTTGATCACCCAAGCATAGGTATGCCTGGCTTGGGTTTTGAAATATGTCATGATATTTGTTGGATGTTTGTGTGCAGCTTCCGTCAGGTTCTCCCAGTCTATACCCTTGATTGAACGTCTATAAAGAATTTCAGTTATCAGTTTGCATCTTCTAACTTCATACTTTGGGGGGAATTCTGTTACACCTCAATATTGCTAACTTTGATAAGTGTTGTAAGTGTCGCATGATCCTCTCGACTGTCGCAAGTGTCGCATGTCATTCCCAAGTGTCACAAACATCAAAAAAAGAATACTTTCATGATGATGACACCAAGGAGACATCTATAATAGCTCGTACACTTGGTTTGGAGGAGGAAGAATGATTAACTGGAGTCAAGGAACTTTTATCACCTGAGAAGAGATATTAAACCAAGGTTTTGAAGGGGAGCGCTCCCCTAGATCATCCTTAGGACTGCTGGTGCTCCCCTATATTATCTCATGGAGCATTATAATGCTCCTCTGCCACTCAAGAGGAGCGTTGTCCATCCTTGGAGCGCTGTCACCCCCCTCAAGCTTCCTAGGAAGCGCTATAGCGCCCTGATGCCCCTTTTGAGGGAGCGCTGCCTAATCTGACGCAATAGTTGGCCCGTTGAGGAGAATAAGGGGAGGATCTTTCAAGTTTAGAAGGTAGTTGCATTCGAATTCTTGGTTCCATCAGGAGATCCCTGATCCAAGGAGGGGATTCCTCAACTTGTTCTAAAGATAACTCAAGAGGTTAATCTCCTCTTAACCTATATAAGCAGGCTCTATGATGGTGAAAAGGGGGAAGAATTGCTAGCATGAAACCTATGATCTCATAGGAAACACACAGTCAGTTGAAGAAGAGTGATCAGTGAAGCTGCTATCATCTAGGTTGTGGATATTTCAAGCAAGGGTTAGACAAAGGGGACTTGACGATGCTGTCGCATTCGCATCTACGATTGTATGTATTGTTGTCGTTATTCTCATTAATATGACACGCTTGGCCTGTTTATTTCTAGTTTGTGTCTRATTTTACATGAACTTATCATTGATAGATAGATCTGTTTTCAAGCTAATATCAATAGAGTAAGAAGTGGTTGTACTTTATTTGTCTACAGGACTTAGCGAGGAGTGAGAGGTTGGAGCTCAATTTGGAGCGTGCAGGGACAAACATCGATAAAAAGGTATTTCTATCCTCCTTCCTTCTCATGTGTTAGTTTGTATGGATTTGAAAGGAAGTCAGTGTCCACATTAAGCATTTTCTGTCTTAGAGTAGGGTCTATCTCTTTGAGGCAATCTACCTGTCCGCAGGGAGATTTTCCTACAACACATGTCACCACCCAACTTCCCCCATCCCCTCTAGAGTTGTTTCTTTCTAACCTACTTCCACTGTTGGGGAACCCCTCACAATGGGTGTCTCTTATCCTCATAGTCCCACATCTACACACACCCAAAAAGGTACCCATTAGTAATTTTTCAAATACATAGAAATAAGTAATGAAAGAAATGGAAAACATAAATGTAGTAGAAAAAATACTAGTACTCACCCATCAAACCCTTGGAAACACTTGGTGGTAGGCCCATTCAGAAGAATTTTCTCAGGTTTCACACCACAGGAATCTCAAAGATAAGGTATAATTTGCGGCACTTGGAACCAACGATGGTAACTAGGATTGAAGTTCCTCCTCACCTCTCCTTCACCCTCGTGAATGATCAAATCCCACCATCACCTCATGCGGGGCTCTCTAGGCCCCCTCGATTAAAGGTACATGTGAAGGCATAGTAGAATTACCCACTTGAATAAAACACAACAAAGGACTAAGCCAAAGGAAAATCCGCCCTCCCTATTCATCCAACAATGACTCAACTATGCAAACATCACCTCTCTCATCAGAGAGGTATAGGAAAAAAATCATCCATGAATCATCTTCTCATCGACCAACATTTGGTCATTGGTGATCCTCTAGGTGCCCAAGGATCCATAGATTCTCACCACTATGGATGACACTGCTTATGTATCCAAGTCCCTAATAGAGTAGATCATTATGGACCCCCTCGCGAAGCCCCCATCATCAAATAATTACTAGATTGCTAACTATTGAATAGTCCTCACACCATCCATGTGAGGTCTGAGCTCTAGAATCTATCCTCTAAAGGGGATCCTAGTCACAAATTAAAGGTACACCTCATTGTTGAACTCAATCATATAACCATGCATCTCAAAGGAATGTTGTCCTGACCACCACATATCAATAAAGTACCCCAAAATCTCCTTATTGTAGCCTAGTATGGTGTAGTCAAATACTTGAGAAGGTCTTAACCATCCAACTCGAGTTTCATAAAAGGGACCCCATGAAATTTTTTTCATAGGTCATCATAGTCTCTCTCACACTAGTGCACCAACATGACTATAACCCAATTTCAATACCTACAAAAAATAAAAACCAAAGAAACAAGTCAATTTTTGTCGATCACTTAATATGCATGGCTTGACCTCCCATGGTTGTGTGAAGTGCTTGCATGACTTTCCATTGAAATGGAGCACGTGTTACACATCTAAATATAGGACATGTGCATAAGATTTTTCTATGACTACTCATTGAATAGTCATGCCAGTTTCATGGCTTCCCTATGAACAGATGCATGAGCAATTTTCTCAATTGTCCATGAAACAACTGTGACTTTTGCATGGATATTGAGAAAACAATTGTGAAAATGTTTCCCATGGTTGTTCCAATAATATATAGACCATTTTTGTGAGATCCCATCTAATAGTCATGCTATCATGCATGATTATTCCATGGTATCCCATGCGAAAAGTACATGCCTCTTCAAAAAGAGGTTATACAAGCCTAAATTCACCCACTACCCTAAAAATTAAATGCATAAATGATAGGGTGAGATAGAACATAAATGATAGGGTGAGATAGAACCCCTTACATGGCTATTGAAGACTCAAAAAATAATCATGGATGTATGTATATAAATCTCTGAATTTTTTTGGGATCCACATGCTCACGTACAAAATCGACAAAGTACAAATGATGTGTCTTTATGGCATCTACCCCCTTTTATATGGCCTAGTCACAAAGTTCCCCAAGATCGCGCGAGACTTAGAATATCCATTTTTGAAGAAATTTATTCCATTGGAATCATGGAATTACCACCTATGGAAATGTATGATATATTCATTTTCTCCAAAATTTCACAATGGAGCCATTTTTCCCAACCAAAGTTCAACAAACAGGTATGTGAGCTCACTAGCTCTGTTTTTTATACCATTTCCACCATCATGTTTATTTTCATTAGTACTTTCATGTCGGGTATTTGGTTTCATGTGTGCAAGTATTTTCTAGGAGGCTGTCTTTGTCTCTTATATGCACACAAAAATTCCATCCATCCTATCCCTTCAGGTATATACTTCTTCATAGTGACATCTTTTCACTCCCTTTGAGATCATTGCACTTACTGATATGACTCACACTTTCTATGCCTTTAGGTTTTTATTTTCCTAGGTATGAATGAAAATTTTCTTAGTTCCACATGAATTTAGTTGCTACTGGCCAATAGAACTCCACCCCCATGGTTACCTTGGTTTTATCTCCCCTTGCATTATCATCACCAATGTTGTTCCTCCCATTAGGATGGGAGTCTGAATAGTATACATCTCAAAGAATGAACCTCAGACATTTTTCTCATCATAATGCTAACAAATCCCCTTAGACTTCTGGCGGTTCACATTTTTAATGGTTGGTTATGTTGAATTCATTACCACATTTTCATTGGCCTCTCATCTCCCACAATATTAGTACACCACATGCATTTCAATTCATCATTCATTTATCCCCACATAAACCCAACCAAAGGGGTCCCCTTCCCCCATCCACTCTTACTATTATTGCCTCACCTAGCCAAGTCGTTTGATGATATCAATGGGGAACCCATCTCCATGTTTGTAGCTTATCCAATTTTTCACATTTTTTCATTCATTATTAATTGTAAAAAACACATTCTTTATGTGGGAAGCAATAATACTCATACAATTTCATATTATGGAGCCTCTTTGAACCTGGTGGTAGTCCTACTAGCCCTTGGTCAGAGCATTTTCATTGATTCACCTATGCTTGCATGGTTCTATTTGATTGTGGCACCTCATGTATATCAATATCCATCAATATTATCTATAAAGTTTCCTCCATTAGCAACCTGTCTATTTTCATCCACTCACCATCAGTCCCAATTTGATAAAACACTTAACATATATGATTGTCTCCTTGATATCATATCATCTTAGGTCGAGTTGGTTTTATTACTTCTGCCACTTTCCAGTCATCATTTATGGTCTTCCCAAGGGAAGTCTTATGTCATCCTCATTGACTACCTGACCCAAAGTTATCAAAATCACCCCCCATTACAGTTTGATATCTACTTTATCCTTGAATGATTTCAAGGGACACCCCATCCTTCGCAGTGACGTCTTCATTCCTTTCGACACCAACTTGATTTTTCTAGGAATCTCAAGGTATCTCGGTTCTCATTTTCATCAACAATGATGAACCCTGGATGGGACAAAGGGAGTCATCATTTCTCTCTGATTTTTTTAACCCCCCTGATGTTCGACATTGGCTCATAAAACATCAAGATGGGTTGTACCTTGTGACAGTTTTAGTTTCTAATTCCAATAGAATACCCCTGGGCTTGATAGGATATTAATGCTCTCATGTATGAAAACCTACCATAATTTCTTTGTCCAAGTTCCAAGGAACCCTCTCCTCAAAGAGGTCATTTACTATTACTAGCAACCTCAAGGGCGATGCATATTTCAACTCCACATATTCTCCAGCTACAACATCATTAGTGATATTTTTTAAAACTTCCAATGTTAAGACAAGATCCTCCAATATATTATCTTCTATTGTAATTTATTTTTCTATTTTCATAAGCATGGAACATACTCGCCTCATTTGTATAAAGAAATCATATATCCGGGGATGTTTCCTCTCTCTCTCTCTCTCTCTCTCTCTCTCTCTCTCTCTCTCTCTACCATGTGTTACTTTACAAGCACATGGGGACATAAAATGTATACAGTAGCGCCCAACCTCATACATCAGGGGGAAATTTTTATCACCTAAAAATGTCCCACCTAGCTATATAAGTGGTCATCAGATGCAAAATCAAAGCAATATCATAATTTCTACTTCATGGCATTAATTCAACACCTCAAAAGGAGGCACCAAAACTATATAAAATTTGATTTCATACACTTGTGTGATCTACCAATAGGTTTTTTGTGAAAATTTTGTGGATTTTCCTTCGAGAGTCTTACAAGTCTACAAAGATGCAACAACTAAACTACTTTAGCACATTTAAGGAAACATGCCTAGCCAAGGTACTCCTAGATTGGTGTACAAGTATATCTTGAGCTCCATTACCATTTATGATTAGTCCCTAGGTAGTTCCAAGTATTCTCATGCATGGGGTTCTGCATTTCAAACTAATTTATTTCACACTTGGAACTAGTTTTAATGAAGTTAGAAGAGGTCCTATAAATAGAACCCTTGGAGTAGAAATTTAAGGATTAATATTTTAGAAAAGTTATGCTATTGGGATAAACATTGATACCTCTTTTCTTATTTTTTCATCTTAACTATTTATATCTCCATGTTTTTTTGATATCTTCCCTTGAAGAGGAAATAACACTTCTTCACACATTTCATTTGAGAGAGAGAGGTTATTTGGAGAGAAAAAGAATCCTCCCAAGAAGAATGTGAGAGATCACTTGCTAAACCATTATCCCCAAGTGTACATCTCAATGCTCACGCCTATCCTTTGGTAATAGAAGGGTATTATTGCTTCCCAATATTTTGTTTTTTAATTTTTATGGGTATAGCATGTTTCTTTGTTTCTGTCTTTCACAATCATACTCATCTAATGGATTCATTAAACTAACATTTGTTTGTCTATAGTTTTGCAATCTACCTATATTAAAGGGGATTGTTTCTCACGCTTGCGAGAAATATCCCCAAACAATAGCCATAAGCTTAGTACTATAGTTAGTTGTTCATGTCCAAACTTCTCTGTTATGTAATCGGTTATTTATATTTCTTCTTTTATCTTCCTAGTAATTTTTTTCTAAAGATATAAAGCAGTAATATATTTGGAGTTGTGTTGACATCATTTTTATTAGTTTTTCATAGGCATAATTCTGCATTTTGTATATTATATTAGCTACATCTCATTTATTGCGTCCCATAAAAACTTAAACAGGGGACCAAGCCAAAACTGGTAAAACCTCTCAAAATCATGTAAAGGTTACCATGCCATAAGATAGATATATTCCCTATTCCATATAGTGTAAGGTCTAGTTGGGACCTTTAACTAAGACGAATCCCTACTAATTGCATAGGGAAATTCAACCATGTCAACAAACAAACTTATGGATTTGACCCTCCTCCAATTTTCTAGCAAGGGAACCCTTAGAAGGATTTTTAATCTCTTTAAACACTAAGTGAATTTGAGACAAACATTAAAAGTGAGGGGAACTTGAATCTTGAAAGATCAAAAATTTTTGAATCAACCATAAACCCCATGCTACCACAAAATGCAGAGTTCTAACTTCTTTCAATTCCATTCTTGCATACTAGTTTTTAAGGATGTTCTTGATTGTGTCTCCTTTCCAAAACTCTCTCTCACCTATTATTACTTCCAAGTCATTCTAGACTATTTTAGAAAAACAATGTAAAATAAATAGATGATCTACTATTTCTACATCCTCCTTGCATGAAAAACATTTTCCTATCCCTTTCCAACTCCTCTTTTGTAGAATATACCAAGATTTTCTCACAATTGATCATCAGAAAATAACCCTCCATGCTCTTTAAATAGAGAGCATGGACCAATCAGGTGTTAAGACACAGATCAATGGTTGTTAATATCGAGGAGAGTATGAACCATCGGATCAATCTATGTCGAGAACACATTGTGACCGTCGGATTTCCTATCTACAAATGCATACTAATGCATACTAAATAAACACACTAAGAAACACACTTTTACCTAACGACACATTAGACCAAGTAGATATTAACTAACTCCTAAGTGTCTAAATATCCTAACATACCCCCTTAAGGATAACTTGGGATAGGATTGAAGGATTCACAATGTTGACACAATAGGATAAGGAAGGAGGCATTAGAGCCTATCCCCCCCTTAATGACAACTTCATGAACTCCTAACATAGATCGAAGTTTGGAAAAATTCTCTTCTATAACAGACTTTGTGAAAATGTCTGGAACTTGATCTTCTGTAGGGAAAAAGAGCACTTCAATAACTTGATCATGATTGATATTTTTGATGAAGTGCATGTGTAGATCAATGTTCTTGTTGCACTGATGTTGAAATATGTCTTTGACAAGCTTGATGGCACTCTGATTTTTGCACCAAAGGCTGGTCGGATGTTGCTGCTCGAATCCAAACTCTAAAAGGATCTCTCAAAGCCACAAGGCTTCTTGACTTGCATTTACCACTTCTTGGTACTCTGCTTCTACTGAAGAAAGTGCAATAGCCTATTTTTTATTATAGGCCCAAGTGACAGGTCATGAGCCAAGGCTGAAAACATAACATGTTGTAGACTTTTGATCATCAGGGTCGTCGACCCAATGTGAATCAGTGAAACCAACCAATAAAGGAGTCCTCCCTGAACTGTAATGTATCCCGAACTAAACTGTACCATGAGCATAGTGAAGTATCCTTTTAGCTACTTTCCAATGGCTTTCATGGGGTGTTTTCATATACCAGGTACCAAGACCAACAACAAATGAAAGATCAGGATGGGTATGAGTCAAGTATAAGAGGCTACCAACTAACTGAGAGTACAAGGTGGCATCAACTTCAAGAGAAGTACAAGTGGAAGTAAGCTTGACTCTAGACTGGAAGGAAGAAGGGGTTGGTTTACAATCATCCATGTGAAAGTGACGAAGAAGGTCATAAGCATACTTAGACCAAGAAAGAAAAATACCTTCATTGGTTTGCAAAACTTGGAGGCCAAGGAAATAGTGTAAAAATCCTAAGTCAGTCATTTCAAATTTCTTCTTAAGGCTATTTTTCACATGGTTTAAAAGTTTTGAGTCACTACCAGTAAGGATAATTTCATCAACATAAAGGACAAGGATTATGAGATGGATTCCTACTTTCTTGGTATAGACATTTGGATCAGAATGGAAACTAGAGAATCCAGTGTCAATAAGAAAGTTTTCCATTTTGGCATACCAAGCTAGGGGAGATTTCTTAAGACCATAAAGATATTTCTTAAGGCAACAAACAAGGCTAGAGTCATTCTGGACATAGCCAAGAGGTTGTTCCATGTAGATTTCTTCTTGCAAATCTCCATGCAAAAAGGCAGTTTTAACATCCATCTGATGAACCTTCCATTTATATGAGGTAGGAAGGGAAAGAACAAGGAGAATGGAATTCATTTTGGCTACAAGGGAAAATGTTTCATTATAGTCAATTCCTTCAACTTGGGAAAATCCTTTGGCAACTAACCGATCCTTGTGTCTTTCAACACTTCCATATGATGCATACTTAGTTCTTTAGACCCATTTACATCTGACAAGTTTTCTTCCTTTTGGAAGAGGTACAATATCCCAAGTATCATTTTCCATTAAAGAATGATACTCTTCATTCATTGATGTATCCCAATCTGGATGACCTGAAGCTTCTGCAAATGTCTCTGGATCATGAGTCCCTGAAACTTGAGCCAAAAGAGAAGAGGCTCACTAGAATTGCGAACGTGTTCGACGCTAATCTAAAGGATCACCGGCAAGACCACCAACTACTTCTCATGTTGAACTGACCCATCTAGGAAGCGGTGGAACTGGTGTTGGGTCAGGTTCAAAGGACTCATCTGGAGGAAGGTGAGCAGGCGAAGGTGTATTTTCATCCTCACTGTCATCATCTAAAGAAGAAACCATAAAAGGAACAGAATAAGAAACAAACGTCGAAGATGGATCGCAGGCCGAAGAAGGCACAATCACCGAATTAGGCTTGTAGGCCAAGAGATTTTCATCAAATTTAACATCTCTTCTAATAATAATTTCATTACAATGTGGTTGAAGAAGTCTATAACCATTGACATATTCATAATAACTAACAAATATACACTTCTCACTTTTAGGTTGCAATGCTTTCCTTTTCTCATCAGGAATGTGAGTGCATGCTATACTGACAAATACACAGAAGTGACTTACATCTAGTTTAATTTTAGTCCAAGATTCTTCCGATGTTATATTTTTAAGAGCCTTTGTGAGAGTTTGATTGACTATGTAGTTTTCACAGTTGATTGCTTCCTCCCAATACGTTAGACTTAATCCCTTAGATTGGATCATACAATTAGCCATTTCTTTTAATGTGTGGTTCTTGCTCTCAGTAACACCATTTTTTGTGGTGTATATGGAATAGTCTTTTTCATTTGGATGCCCTTTGTAGTGCAGTAACTTGTAAAATTATTGTTCACATATTTGCCTCCATTATTTGTTCTTAACTTTTAAATTTTATGTCCAGATTGCTTTTCTACAAGGGCCTTGTAGGCCAAAAACTTGTCAAAAAATTCACTCTTAATTTTTAAGATGTAAACCCAAGTACATCTGGAAAAATCATCAATGAAAGTTAATAAATACTTGCACCCAGAAAAAGAAGGAGAAGAAAGTGGACCACACAAATCACTGTGAACAAGCTGCAAAGGGCCCAAGGCATGCCAAGAGGCACGTTTTTCAAAACTATCCCTATGATGTTTGTCAAGAACACAACCAGCACAAACACCATCTCTGCATGAAACAGGAGGAAGACCAATCACCATATGTTTATTACATAGTTTCTGCAATGAGCAATAGTTTAGATGACTGAACCGCTCATGCCAAAGTTTGCTCAAGTCATCGCTATGAGCAACAAAAATTTATGAAAAATATGATGACCCAAAGTTTTCAAACTTGTACAACCTCTTAATATCATCAACAATTTCAATTGCAAGAATGTGCTTAGCATCTTTTAGATCCTTGATTACAACTTCATGAGGTGAAAACTCTACGGTTTTACCTTCACCTGAATGAGTGATTTGATATACTGATAGAAGGTTACAAGAAAGACTTGGAACACATAATACATCATTGAAATGACCATTATCTACTTGAACTGTTCCAGATCCTACAACATTAAGAGATCTATCATCACCAACAAATATTTTCTTGGTGTTACATTCATTTAGAGCATAAAATATGTCTTTATCCTTAGCCATATGATAAGATGCTCCTGAATCAATAAGCCACTAATAAGAAGAAGAAGTGGAAGTTGTATTGAAGGAGAAACCAAAAGCGGAAAGTGCATGTCCATGTCCATGAGAAGAATAAGAAGAAGTAGAATCAATACCGATGTTGTGCTTCTTCATCGTTGCTTCTAAAGATGCCATCTTCTTGAAACATTTGGACTCATCATGACCATCTTTATCACAAAAGTTGCAATGTCTATCAGTCTTCTTAGTTTTATATTTTTCACCTTTGTCACCATTAGGAGTTGAAGTTGTCTGAGCGAGTTTGGGACCCTTATGTTGCTTGTTGTTGTAGCGAGGATGTTGCTTCTTGGGATACTTGGATTTATCTTTCTGTTGGGAAACTAAGGCTTTGTTGGAGGTACCTGCAGTGCTAATCACTCCAAGGTGTATAAGCTTATCTTCCTCTCTAATCAAAGCAGCACAAAAGGACTCAAGAGTGGGTTTTTGATAAGCTTTCCCTAGATCCTCTCTCATGGCATAAAAGGTAGATACAAACACAGAATATGAACTACCTATCTTAGAAAGAATAAGATAGATGCAACACTCTTCCTCCATTTCTATCTCACATTCTTCACATAACATTCTGAGTGTTTTAAACTTAGATAGATAGTCTCCAAGGCAAGAAAAAACACTTGGACTTAAGGTTAGTACTTGATTTTCTAACTGTTGTGCTCGACTAATATTGATTTTACCAAACACAGATTCAATATTTTCCCAAGCTTCATGGGGATCATCAATTTCTTTAAGGTCGAACCTTAAATCAAGAGAGATGGACATTATGATTAGTTCACATGCTTCGTCACTCCTATTAGCCTATTTGACTTTATTATCATCATCACTGGGTGTTTTTTCCTTTCCTAAGGTAATCCGGTACAAGACTTTACTTCTTAATAAATCTTCCATATGAGATTTCCATTTGAAGTAGTTGGTGCTAGTAAGCAAGAGATTACTTATAGAAGCCATATTAAATATGTAGATAATATGGATTTAAAAACTAAGATTTCCATTGGAAGTAGTTGGTGTTGGTAAGCAAGAGATTACTTGTAGAAGCCATATTAAATATGTAGATAATATGGATTTAAAAACTAAAACTCATGATCTGGATGGTAAGATCTCGAAAATTTATGCAGTTTAAAAAAAAAACGGCACTGAAAAGGGACTTCAGATGTGAGAGTTATGCCCTTTTAAAAAAAGTCATAAACGATAACCAAATTACGACGTGATAGTGTAAGTTTCATTATGAAGTGACCCTTTTTTATAAAGAGAAGTGGAGATCACTTTTACAATCAAGTTACTTTATAAAAGAAAAGCTGCATGCAAAATAAATAACTCTAAAATAAAATATTAAAGCTACTTATAGCGATTCACTTTTATACTTGAAGTGAAATACACTTTACAATTTGAGCATGATTTTTTTCAAGAAAAAGTAATAAAAGAGAGACTTGAACTGAAAACCTCTTACTTAATAAGGAAACTTTTAACATATGGTCTAGAAAAACATATTGTTTTTGTTGTTGAATACGGTCTTGGAGAGAGTGCTAAAAAAAAACTCTTTTCACACAAGAAAAGAAATTCGCTTCTCAATGACAACAAGGGTTAGATCTCGGTTAGCTTACCCAAAAGATGCACATTTTCCTATATGTTTATGATTTTTTGAGATCGCACAGAGCGTGGGGAAAAGAGAATACACATATCTAAAAGAGTAGCAACCTGGAAATAAATAATACAAAACCGAAATAAAACCAAAATGATACTCAGCAAAAAAATTTTAAAATGTGTATTCAGGCTTTATACATCCAGATCTGACTGAAATGGTCATATCTTGGGAAAACATAAACCTTTTCGAGTGAAACAAAAAATGTTCCTGAATTAAACGAGTGCTATGGACGCAATGGAACAATCCTCTCAGCTCAGAAATGTACGGAAATGACATAAAATTGAGATAAGGCAACCGGCTTCACGATCTCGATCTACAACAGGAGCGGGTCTTCAAACAAGCTTTGATACCATGTTCAAAAAAATAGGTATTCCAACAGAGGACGAACACCTTCATTAACCACTCACATAACCAGATCATAGATAAACACACCGATGTTTTCACGTGGTAAAACCCCTACGGGGAAACATCCACGGCCCCAGCCAACGTGACCACTTGGAGCAGTTTATTAATGCAAAAGAAAAATATTATAGAGAGATTTTACAAGATATTTTCTCACAATCGATCATCGGAAAATGACCCTCCATGCTATTTAAATAGAGATCATGGACCAATCGAGTGTTAAGCCACAGATCAATGGTCGTTAATATCAAGGAGAGTAAGAACCGTCGGATCACTCTATGTCGGGAACATATCGTGAACATCAGATTTCCTAACTACAAATGCATACTAATGCATACTAAATAAACACACTTTTACCTATTGACACATTAAACCAAGTAGATCTTAACTATCTCCTAAGTGTCTAAATATACTAACAAATCTAAATCATTTTCTTCTAATATTCTCTGACACTTCTAAATGAATGATTGCTATTGGATACCAAAAGATTAGTATTTATTCTAAGACACATTTAACTAGTGGAAGTCTCCCTCCTATGAATGATCATTTGTTGCACCACATAATAATTCAATTCTCTAACTAATTTACCATCAAATACTAATATTTGATTCCATATTCATTAGTATTTAGGAATAACCCTAAACATTTGATACCTTATTGAAATTCTAAATGTTGAAAAAGAAATACCTAAAGGAGTACCCTCTCCCACTCTTCCTCAATACCATAGAAGGATATTGAAGTCTTTTGGAGATAGATATCCATATTACAAGATTTTATACAAGTATCCAAAAGCTCATTTAGCCTATCTACATCCCTCATGAAACCATAAAAAGCAATAGAACATCATAAAAAAAAGTACATGATTCATACTTAGATCCTTTCTTATCTTAATTCCCCTAGTTACCCTAGTTATTTTTTCTTCCATAAGTTCCCTACTCAATCCTTTAGCTATCAATAGAAAGTGTAATGGATAAAATAGCTTGCATTAACCCTTGAGAAGGAGTAAATAATGTTGAATCTTAGCCATTAATTAATATTTTAAAAGAAATTGTAGAAAATCCCCCCATAATCTAGTTGACCACTAATACCCCAAATCAAACATGAATTAGTATTAATCTCAATTATATCCAATTTGATTTTTCATACTTCTTGTATAAATCCAATTTTAAAACCATTGTTGTTATTTTCTTCAATTTGATGGAATGTGACCCTTCTTGTGCCACCATATAGCTTTATAGATTTATCTACCGTGTAAAAATCCAAACTACTCCCGAGAAATTGTATAGACTCTTTTTCTTCACCCTAGTTTCTATCACTTTAGTAATTATTTCATATATAATTTTTCTTAAGGAAATTGGCCTAAATTTATCAAATAAGATATGATTTTCCATTTTGGGGATAAGTACTAAAAAAGTGGAAAAAATACCTAATATTTTACTAGTGACCCTAGATTCCTCCACCACCATTAGTAGGTATTCCTCAATCAAATCTTAAAAATTGAAAAAAAAATCACAGTATAGCCATCAGGCCTAGGGATCTTGTTCATTTGAAAGGAGGTTTATACTAATCTTAGCTCTTCCTTAGACACACTTATGAAAAAAGGTAGTCATATTTATAATTTGTACTACGTTTTCCTTGTTTGGTTATTTGTATAGGTGGTAGAAGTGTGCTAACCCTAAATCAACAATTTCCTTAAATTTCCTTTGTTTTCTTCCATCTAGAGATTACATATCCCAAATAGTGTTTACATTTTTCCTATGATTTTCATAGTTATGAAAGAATTGGGTATAACATCTCCCTTAGAAAACCAAATGGCCTCGCCTTTCTCCCTCCATTATGATTCTTTCCGAGCCAACATATTTCTTTTTTCCTATTGAAGACCTTCATTCCAACCTTTTTTTCCTTTGAGAACATACCTTAGTTATCCTTCTTGTAAACCTCCCCTTTTTGACATTATACATACTTTAAATCCTACTCAAAATTATTGAAGTACTTATTGTATTCTCGTGAATCTAGCACTAATTTTAATTTCTTTAGACTAGTTGCAAATCAAAAACCAACAAAATCCCTTGAAGCATGTCATATCCTTTTCACTCCATCTTTACAAATTTCATAAATTTGTCATCCTCCAATTAAGAAGGATTGAATTTGAAAATATGTAAAGGTTTACTATCATCTTTTTCAACTTGAAGTTGGAAAGGGACATTGTTAGAATCATTTGTATACTCCACTGAAGACCTAATTCTCTCAGGGTCTACCATAACATCTTCTCCCACAAGAAATATGGGTCATAGATGTTGGTCACTACAAAATAATTCCTAAGTTTCAAAGAGAAAATATTTTACCTATACCAACAAGAAATACATAATTTAGAAATTTGGTAGTTTGCTTCTTCCATCTAGAGACCAAACCACTAGATCTAGCTATAGAATCAAGAGAGATAAATTCCTAGCCCTTCATCATTTTGTTAGTCTCTCCTACTAATTCCCCCCCTTCTCCCTTTGTTTCTTGAATCATAAGAAAATTAGGTTTATGATTTCCATCAACCTTTCCAATGCATTCCTTTTATAGGGGTTTTCTTAAACCCTCTAATGTTTATGGATAGAAAAGTCATTAGAGAAGCCTCCTTGGTTATTTCCCATCTCTAAGGGCCCGTACTATTGTTTTTTTCTTCCCTAATTGAATCCCCTTGATGTCTTTGTCTTGAGCATAAGAAATGAATTATTTTATCCCTAATTGTAACAAAACCCTTCCCTTCCTATTACACATCCTAAAATCCCCTCAATTCATTCTTCCTCCCCCTTACTATCTCCTTCCTAGATATTAGAGGGTACCTATGTTTTCTTTAGAACAATTGTTACTTATTCTTTAGTGGAGTAATTTAGTCTAGCTAGATGAACCTAAGGCATTTCATTCAGATTCTTAATTGTCAAAATAGGAGCGAAAGGTATATTTTATTTTCTGTCAATATTATAACTTAAACGAATCAAACCCCTACCAATGGACCTTGATTTCTCCCAACATTTAGACCTTTTACAGGAAATTGTGGGGCTCTCCACCAACAATGGCCAATGTTTCTTCAACAAATCTAAAGAGTTCATTTATTTAGCTAAGTCGCAAGGAGGATAAGAAATAAATGACTTACACAAGTATTGAGCATGTTGAAATTGACCTCAAACCATTTTCATTATGTCCATACCAATGACATCCCTAACCTTTACCACTTAAAAGGAGATTGTTTGAAAGAATATCTTCAATGTCTCTACCTTCTAGTCTATCATTTCTAGAAACAAATCAATTCCTTATGCTTCTTGACTTGACCATGTAGGTTTATCAGCTCCAATATCTACAGGGGGATCTTTTTCAACCCCCCCACCCTTTTATTACCCCCACTCTCTTAAAGAAAATGTTTCTTAAAGTCCATAGAACCAAACTTAAGGTTTATCATTGTCCTTCATTCTCTTTTCAAAAGTTTTAATGAACATTCCTCAGTTAGATGCACATAAGTGTGCCATCAAACACAAGGAAATGGAACCTTTACGTAATATTTAAGGATTTCAAGAATTTCACAAAAGTCATCGCTGCATAGTTTTTCAGATAGTCATAGGTTTCATTGCTAAGTAATTTAATAGAAAATTGAATTATTGTGGTTGGACCCTTTCACAATTGAACAATTCTTCTCAAGGCTTCACCACTCATATCATCTCATGTCTTCAACCCTCACAAATTTGAGAATGGAGAAACATGAGAAGGCATTGTAGGATAGAATGAAGAATATATTTTTCCATGAAAGTCTATGAGGATAAAACATCTTGAAGGGAGAAGAAATGTAATGAATATCAAATACAATACTACTAATAATGAACTAAAGGATATACTCTAACTAAGGGACACAAACATTCAACTTCAGGACTGGCATAATCAGCGACTGGGCGGTCTCGTACTCACGTGACACTAGGTCGATTGTGATCGCTACCACTATAACCTTCAAGTGCCATATGTATGTCCCTTTTGCAGGCACAGGTAAATCAAGGGGATTTGAACTCAAAACCTCATCAAATATAACACTTCATATCACAACACTTGCCAATTGAGTTGCCCCCCGGGGGATGTTCCTAAAAGTGGTGTTGTATGAGAAGTGGTGGGGCATTACTTATCAAAATTACTTAAAATATATTCATAATAGTGATAAAATTATATTAAAACCAACAAATGATGGGGGCCTCTTTTTATGATATAAGACAACAAAATTCTCTCACCAATTATTATTTATTATATGAAATAAATGGTCAATAAAATTGAAAGTAGTTGTGTTAAATAAAAAATATGTACATATGTTAAATTATTTATGAAAATTATAATAATTATGTAAAAGAGAGATAAAATGAAAGAATTTTATGTGCCAACAACTTAAAAATTCATGATTGTTTTTCTTATGCCACTGAAGTTGAGATCATCACACATAATTAATAAAATCAATAGTTACAAAGGTTAACATGTTACTACACAGTGAAGAACTTATGTTCTTAAATTGAAATAAGCTCAAGTAATCATCACATATCATATTGTTATTAATTATACAAGTATTTCCTCCTATTCTAAAATATGATGGTATTTGACTCTAGTGCCATTATTTTGGCTTTATATAATATTCATTTAACTTTAGTTGTATTCTATTTTACTAATATTCATAGTGACTTAGTTTATTTTGTGTAGATTTTCTAATTATTAATTTTTTTCTACTCTATTTAAACTTTGTAATTGTTATTTTTTTCATATATATGTGTGTGTGTGTTTAAATTCATGTCTTTATTTCTCACATAATCTACAACATGATCAATGATTTCAAATGATATACTTTCTAAAATCAACTTTGATGAATTAAGATATACAGAAGGAGGAAAAGCAAAAAGTATCTATTATTGGAATTACTAATAAACAAAAAATTGAATAACAAATAAAGAGATCAATCACATAAAATTTCAGATGAGGCCATGATAACCATGGTGATAACTGAATTTACAAACAATTGGGACCAAACCTTTAATATATATTGTTACCATGTCCAAGAATTTACAATCAAAACATATAAATAGCATTACCACGAATTTAAAATCAAAACATATAATTACCATGATCATCAATTTACAATCAAAATTGTTGCAATGTAATTAGTGCTTTAAAAAGGGTCCAACCTCTTTTTATGTGAAAAGGTTGAGTAATCCACTTCACATGGTATATATGTATATGTCATTGGAGTGTCATTGAACTACTTAAGCTCAATGGAGTGTCATTGGACTACTTAAGCTCTTAATTTTCATTCACTATTGGTGCATCCAACTCCACCCACTTCATGGTACCTGATTGATCCACATTATTGTTGAAGAGATCGCAACCCGTGGGAGAGGGAGAAGAAAACAACATAATTTTGTTCATGGATGGTCTACTAGGAAGTGTAGATATATGGGTTCTCATTGCATGCACAACCATCTATGCGAGTTATAGAGAGTTATAGAGATAATCTGGTTGAGGTATATACATAGGTGGAGATAATCTAGTTGAGGTATATACAAAGGAGGAAACTCCTAAAATGTTTTAGGAGATAATAGGCATGGATGGGAGAAAAGAAGGTCGGCAAGAAAGGAGACATCAAAACAGTTAGAGATAACAAAGATTTCCTAGTGGAGTGATGATTACTATAAATTTTGTTACAAATTTGGTTACAAGATCATTCAAAAAGTTACAAATTTGGTTAGAAGATTCTTCGAAAACAAATAAGCTACATCATTGCACTTCACATCTAATATATGGCATCACAAGTATTTATTCCACTAACATGAATTTAATGTCCTTAATGAATAGATGTAGTAGTTATCTAAGATTAAAACTCCAAACTTAGGTTATCTATGTTTGGCAAAATATTGCATTTTGTGCATTTTTGGTGATTAAAACTCAAAAATTAGGTATAACCTAAGATTGAAAAAATCTCATTCTAGTAGAGCTAAACCAAAATACATAGAATTGGTAATTTAAATATTAGGAAAAAACAATTATTTTGTTAAACATGTGTACAATATTGGACAACAAGAAAAATATGTATAATCAAAGATAAACTAATGGATAGTCAACAATGAATTGAATGCTTAGTTCTAATAAGTGAATTAAAAGTTTAAAAGAAACTAATTGCCATGGTCCAAATACAAATTGAAAATACATTTATACATGATAAAATGCATATACACAAAGCAAATTCTCTCTTTTGTAAATATTTACAAAAATTTCCATTATGTAAGAAGATTTATGTTGTGAATTTTAACACTTTAAAGTGCCAAAAAAATATCTCTATTTTTTATTTCATCTCATCTCAAAACTACATTTAAAATTACAAAATATATTTTTTATTTAAAAATTAATTTAACATTTTTAAATATCACATGTGCTCTTAATTTATCGTTCTCAATTCAAATGCAATTACTTATACGAATTTTATGTTCTTATTGCATGTGATAAATATATACTATCAAATTAAAATTAAGAGTTACAACTCTCTTAAGTCTGTAATCAAATACAATTACTTAGACTAATTTTTCACGTTGGATAAATATATACTATAATATTAAAAATTAAGAGTTACAACTGTCTTCAGTCTGTACTGCAATAAAGCAACCATATGAAATGAAAATAAAATAAAATGTTATCTCCAACTTGCAGTGCCAGCCAACAAGCACCTGATCACGTGTAGAACTGGTCATAGAAATACATTTCAACGGCACACGTGATATGGACGAAAATATATATCTTGTTTTGTCGTAAACAACCGTTAGCTGGATGTAGAAGTTTCGCTGAAGAGGGATTTGTTTTGGACTTTGGGCAACCAGCAACGTCACAGTTCGGTTTGGATTTAAATATAATATAAAATTTCAGACTAAGACCATGGGAATTAGAAGGAATATGCAGTCCAGGCTGTAACGCGTCATGTGTATTTGTAATTAGAGAGCATGGGATTTAATTGATTCATGGACTACACTACAATTTTTTCTTTGCCTACTCTACTCCACTCAGCTTGAACTTCCCAACTTGCAATCAAAACCTCTGTAATCCAGCTGTTATGGATGCCACACACCAGCCTTCAATTCCATACTTAAACGCCCAATTGCTCCATAAACCATCATACCTCTATGTTGTGGCGCCCTGCCAGCTTAAATTTCTTTGCAAAAATCTATGGATAAGGAAGCCTCTTCCCTCTCCGAGCCTCTGGTCACTTCTTCAGCAGAGACAGAAGCAAGCAGCAAATCTGCATTGACAGCTACGAGTGGGATGAAGAGAATTCGAACGCAAGACGAGGCTGCCGCTTCGCCGCCACAGGATCGCACGTTGAAGCTGCAATATCCAACATATAGAGGCGTACGTCGTCGCAGTTGGGGGAAATGGGTGTCTGAAATTCGGGAACCCAAAAAGAAAACCCGAATCTGGCTCGGCTCCTTTGATACACCAGACATGGCGGCTCGAGCTTACGACGTCGCTGCATTCCACTTGAAGGGAAAGAAGCACGCGTTGCTTAATTTCCCAGAGCTAATTGATGACATTCCGCCGCCAATTTCTTTGTCTCCGTGCCACATTCAGGCTGCCGCTGCAAAAGCAGCCGCTGCGTTCTATCCCAAGAGACAAGAAAGAAGAAGAAGTCCAAGAAAGCCTCCAGTGAGTAAAGAGCTCCCCTCCTCCTCCTCGCACAAACTATGTACAGTATTTAGCTCCGTCTCAGATCCAGCAAGTGCCGAGGTATCAGGGAAAACAGATGCTAGTAATTCCTCATCAGTTTGTAGACCAACAGAACGTGTTGGTGAGTGTGTAGCGATTGAGTACGACTTGTTCGAAGACTTCAATTTTTTTACGAATTTGGCAGAAGCCCTTCTGCTTCCTCCCCCTCTGTTCACTATTCCTGAGATAGAGGTAGATGAGGAGTACAATTTGGATGAAGGATTTCTTTGGTCGGATTCTTGAAAGAGAAACCTGTCATAGTTTGTGTAAAACTACCATAGATTCATGTTATCCTTTGTCATTGTAACAACGGAGACATTTCAATCTTTGAAAGCACAAAGTTTTGGATTTTTTGGCTGAGGACTGAGATTTCTTTCAGGTCAAGTAGTGCCTGGTGTCACAGACTCGCAGCCATAGAGCAGATTACAAACTCCGAGTAAGTTGTAGACTTAGTCTCCGCGCATATATCTGCAATCATTGCGGTAATGAGTTCAACGGATGTTTCTCGTTCACTTTCCGTGGACTATAAGATCTACTGATAATAGTCATTCAACCCCCGTAGTATTAATAAAAGAATCAAATTCATTTTTATAAACGTGTTTATCTGATACATAGAATTAAAACCAATTAAATTGAATGAAAGTTAGACTTTTTAAATGCATATTATATTTATTACAGTAATATTATATAAGTAATGTATATGTGTTTCAAAAATATTTATTTATCCTATCTATTTTTTTTTATCTTACGCTACTCTCCTAAAGAAGAACAGTTCACTCACTATAACTTAGTATAGTGAAAATGTTTAGAGGTCACTGTTTACATTGACTCACTGTAGTTTAACTAGCACAGCAGCAAAGTCGGCTGGTGAACACCGATAGGTATAGGAGTTAAAACCTCACTTCATAAAATAAAAAAAAATCAATGCCATTTACGTTTCTCATTCACATTCCAACACTTCAATCCGTGGTTTAATCATCATTCTAACACTTCAATCCATGATTTAATCATGTAAACTTTACAATAAAAACTTTCACAAATTAATTTTTGTTAATTATTTAAATATGGCAATTATATGGTCTTACAGTAAATTCTCAATATGATTAGGTAATTGTGAAAAAGTAAACAGGTTAATTGATGCATTCCAATAAATCATATTCATTGATTTGAGATGACGACTAAGAATATGCTAGCATCTTTTATTGCTAGCCATCAAATTAGGTTTTTAGATTAAAAGATCATTAATTGTACACATTATCAATAAATACTTAAAAATCTAAATCTAGAGGTTAATGTTTACAAGGATTAACTGTAATTCAAAATTTTAGAGGTAACTATTCAGAGAGTTAAAGGTATCATATTTATGAAGTCTTTGCATTTCTCTTAAAAGGGCTTCATTTACAACAACCACCTTTGAGGAGGAAAGCTTGGTATTTATGTGACATGTCAATTTTTTTTCTATCTTCCATAAGCACTTGTGGACAAGTAATGTTCTCCTTCTCTAGAATAATAGATTGTTAATTAGAAGTTTTCTAATCGATGTTTTCCTCTAAACATTGTTGCTCACATGTTTGTTAGCTTTTGGTTGAGATTTCTATAAGCACTTGTGGACAAGTAATGTTCTCCTTCTCTAGAATAATAGATTGTTAATTAGAAGTTTTCTAATCTATGTTTTCCTCTAGATATTGTTGCTCACATGTTTGTTAGCTTTTGGTTGAGATTTATGTCATTTGTTCCTTCTTAATAAAAACTTCAATGTGAATAAAAATCATGGATATGGCTAGATTGTTTGCAGAGTTGACAGCTCATTATCCAAAACCTGAACCCGTCTAAAATTTCCTCACTGTAAGAAATTTTTGTTTAGTAAACCCTGACTAACATCAATCTCAACTCATATTCTAGCATATTTGAAAAGACCCAATTTAATTTGTTATAGATCTCATGTGATGTAAGTGCCCAAAATATTGTCAATGTTTTCAAGAACTGATAAATGTCAAAGATGAAGGGGCGGATTTGGGAGCCAAACCTAAACTGGCATTTTTGTTATAAACATAATGGTAGGATAAAAACCAAGAAACCAAGGGGAACAAAAATATTAGATCTACCCTAAAACTAGAAGCCCTCTAAAACTCTTTGATAATCAAGAAGGTCTCCAAATCAAATAATTAAAAAACCCCTGGAGCACAAAGATAAAATTCATTGATGCAAATCTAAAGTAGAAGGCCATAAAACATTGAATCTATAAATTAAAGAAGATGATACATAAAATGAATGCAAGTCTTGGAGGCCTCTAATTTGGGCACCTTTTTGAATTTCTCCTTACACAATAAACATAGGAGGGTTCAAAGTAGTTGAGTTAGAGGGTTTGTTTTGATTCACACATCCTTAAATCAAAGACGGTTTTTTTAAGGTACCATATGTATTATAATAAGCAAACACATAAATATTGCAACAAATACCAGTGGAAAAACAAAATATAGAGAATAACAACACCAATGATGATAGGGGCAACCTCCAACATAACAAAGCTCTATTACAATAATTATAAAGACAAAACTTTCTTATGCCTTTTACTCTTATTTATACCAATTATATCTTCTAAAGAATATTCTAGAGGAAGATTTTTGCAAAAGTGGAAGCTTCTATTAAGTCTTCTTACATTAGACTTATTCACATTATTAAATAGGCCTTATTAACTAATGTGAGCCTTTATTACATGGAAAATATATTATACTACTTATGTGAGGGATTAGAAAGGTTAGGTCTCTAACATGCCCTCTTCTTTGAAAAATAACCTTGTCCTCAAGGTTTGAGATGCACAAATTGTTGCAAAATGGTAGTAGGCTCCCAGATAGCATCTTATGGAGGTGTATCCTTCCACTGAACTAAAACTTCGGTGATGGTGGATTGATAGAGATGATGCTCGTTCTAGTCCAAGACTGCTTGTGGCTGCAAGCAAATGGAACCTTCTTCGTCCAAATTAGGGAGACTGGTTTGAGTTTGTCACTTAGTTCGAATCACTTTATTTAAGCATGAGACATGAAAAATAGGACAGAGCTTAGAGTGACTAGGAAGAGCTAATCGGTAGGCCATGGACCCCACTCGCTTGAGAATTGTATAAGGACCATAAAATTTGGGGGAAATTTTTTAACAGTGGTTATATTTGAGTGAAGTCTTCTTATAAGGTTGCAGACGAAGAAACACCTAGTCCCCTTCAGTGAATTGATGTTTGGAATGACCTTGATCTGCTTGTTGCTTCATGCGATTTTGATCCAGGACCAAATTTTCTTTGAGGGTACAGAGAATGCCTGCGCTGATCGTAAGATTGTTGTCAACCTCCTAAACCTTGGAGACACATGATATTTATGAGAGAACTATCAATGGATTTTTCCCATACACTACTTTAAAGGGAGTCATGCGAATGGTAGTATGGTAAGATGTGTTGTACTGCCATTTAGCTATGGGTAACCACTGAGCCCACCAATGTTTCCAACCAAACAAAAAACACCTCAAATGTGTTTCCAAACACTTGTTGACATCTTCATTTTGTCCACCATTCTAGGGATGATAGGTGGTATTGAGATGAAATTTGGTTTATTGGAGCCTAAACAATTCTTACAAAAAATTGTTGTTGAAATTTGGATCATGGTTAGAGATAATAGAATGAAGCATGCCATGGAGTTTGAATATATTATCCATAAAAAATTGAGCCACTTTGATTGCAGTGAATGGGTGTTCAAGAGAAAATAAATGCACATATTTGGAGAGACAATCTACTACCACCATGATGACTAACTTATTGCCAATTTTAGGTAAGCCAACAATGAAATCAATAGAAATATCCCTCCAAGTAATAGTTGGAATTGGAGGGTTGGATTTTGCCTGGATCTTTGATTGTTTCCCCCTTATTGCATTGACAGGTATCACATTCAGCCACAAAGGTTCATATGTCCTATTTCATGCACTCCTAGAAAAAAGAACGTTTGACCCATTCATAGGTTTTTATAAACTATGAATACCCAACTGCAGCTGAAGCATAAAACTTAGAGAGCACCGTGGATTTAAGGTTTGACTATTTGCTTAAATACAAGCAACCTTTATAGTGAAGCTCTTCATTCTACCAAGAGTACCCTGGAAAAGATTGACGATCTTATTGCAATTTTTGGATTAGGCTAGAAAGTTTGGGGTCTTGCAACCATTCCTGGTGAATGGCCTGAAGCCGGTCTACCACAATGAAGAAGAGGGAAAATAGGAACCCTTCTTCTGCATATTTCCTCGAAATAGCATTAACAATCACATTTTATTTTCCCTTCTTGTAGATGATCTCATAATCATATCCAAACATCTTGGTCACCCATTTTTGTTGCTCCGGGGATGAAATTATTTATTCCAAAAAACACTTAAGGCTATGATGATCAGTTTTAATTTGGAAGCATTTCCCCAATAGATAAGGATTCTAGAGATCCATTGCATGCATAATAGCTAGCATTTCCTTTTCATAGGTGGATTGGCCCAAATGTCACTCTGACAATTGTTTTCTAGTGAAAGCCAAAGGTTGTCCCTCTTGCACGAGGATTTCCCCAATACCTTTCCTCGATGCATAACATTCTAGGACAAAAGTCTTTGTGAAGTCTGGTAGTGCTAAAAAAGAGGTTGTGCACATATAAACTTTTAAGGCTTGGAAGGATTGATCAGTAGTTGTAGACCAACTGAAAGCATTCTTTTTAAGGAGAGTAGTGAGAGGAGCTGCAATTTTTCCATAATTATGAAGAAACTTGTGATAATATCCCATTAATCCCAGGAAACCATGCAAGCTCTTAAGATTTTTAGGGCGAGGACAATCCTTCATAGCTTCAATTTTCCTAGGATCCACCCATACACCAACCTTGCTGACAATATGACCCGGGTACTCAACTTCAGAGGCTCTAAAAGCACATTTAAGATTTTTGAGAAAAAATTGGTGTTGAGACAGTAGATGGAGAACTTGATCCACATGGGTGAGATTGGCTTGCCACATTTTACTATAGATGATAATATCAACAAAGAAAATTACAACAAATTTACGGAGGAAAGGACAAATGAATCAATGATTCATGAGACATTGAAAAGTGGAGGGAGCATTACATAGGCTAAAGGGAATGAACAAGAACTCATAGTGACCCTTATGAGTTTGAAATGAAGTCTTGGGAATGTCCTATTCCTTCACACATATCTGGAGGTATCCAAAATGGAGATAAAGTTTGGTAAAGTATTGAGCACCACTTAATTCATCCAAGAAGTCATCAATGACAGGGATGGGAAATTTGTCCTTGATTGTGATTTTGTTGAGGGCATGGAAATCAGGACACATTTGTCGAGTGTCTTATTTATTGAGTACCATGACTATTCGAGAATAATAGGGGTTGGTACTTGGATGGATAACACCCGCTTCTAGCAATTCTTTAACAATTTTCTCAATTTCATTTTTCTGGGAAAAGGGATGATGGTAAGGGAAAACATTAGGAAGAGGACTATCGGGGACTAGATGAATGGAATGATCATGGACATTGAGGGAAGGGGGAAGGCCATGGGGGGTGTTAAAAACACCTTGGAATCTACATAGCATCTTAGCAACCCCTTCCTCTTCAATTGTATTATTTCTCCATGTTGACTCCAACTTGATAGGCTCCACGTCAAGTAGCCTAGCTTCCACAATTTTATGAAGAGAAAAAATAGTTAGAGTATCATTTCTTGATGTAGTTCCCCGTATCTTTGCCCTTTTGATCGTGAAGTTTAAATCTCCCCCCTATAGTTAACCTTTCCTTCTTTAATATATCTTCGAATATTAGGTCATCCAAATAAGACACCTTGCATTTATATGGGTCATAGTTATAGACCACTACAAAAGACTTCTCAAGTTTCAAAGACAAAATATTTGTACCTATACCTATAACAAGAAATACATGATTTAGAAATATAGTAGTTTTCTTCTTCCATCCAGGGATCAAACCCCTAGATCTAGCTATAGAATCAAGAGAGAGAAATTCCAAATCCTTCTTCATTTTGGTAATCTCTCCTAATAATTCCCCCCTTCTCCCGTTGTTTATTGAATCAAAACCAAATTAGATTATGGATTTCCACCAACATTTCCAATGCATTACTTTTGTAGGGGTTCCCTTAAACCCCCTAATGTTTAAGGACAAAAAAAATCATTAGAGAACCCTCCCTTGGGGATTTCCCTCCTCTAAGGGCCCCTACTGTTGCTTGTTTTTTCTCCAATTGAATATCTCTGATGGATTTATCTCGAGCATACAAAATGAATAATTTCCTCCCTAATTGTAAAGAATACCCTTCCCTTCCTATTACACATCCTAAACTTCCTTGAGTTCCTTCTTCCTCCCCCCCCACTATCTCCTTCTGAAATCTTATATGGTACCTATGTTTTTTTTCACCAATTACTACTTCTTCTCTAGTGGAGTAATTCAATATAGCTAGATGAACCTAAGGGATTTCATTTAGATTCTTAATTTTCAAAAGAGGAGAGATATGTGTATTTTATTTCATTCCATTCTTATAACCTAGAGGGATCGAAGCCCTGCCATTGGACCTTGAATTATCCCCATATTTAGACATTTTAGAGGACATTATTGGGATCTCCACCAATGATGGTCAATGTTTCTTCAATAAATATAAATAATTAATTTCTTTAACCAAGTCACAAGGGGGATAAGAAATAAATGACTTACATGAGTATTGAGAATGTTGAAATTGTCCTCCAACCATTTTCATTATGTCCCTATCAACGACATCCCTAGCCTATACCACTTCAAAGGAGCTCATTTGAAAGAAGGACTACAATGTATATGCCTTCTAGTCTATCAGGTCTAGAATAAAATTATTTTCTTGTGCTTCCTAACTTGACCATAAATGTTTATCAAATCTAATCTCCATAGTGGGATCTTTTCCAACCCGTATTCCCATCCACTCGTCCCCCATTTTATTATCCTCATTCTTGTCAAGAAAAATTTTCTTAAAGTACATAGAACTAAAATTATGGTTTATCTTTTCCTCCATTCTCCTTTCAAAAGTTTTAGTAAACTTTCCTCAATTAGATGCCCATAAGTATGGAATCAAATACATTGAAAGGAACCTTTATGTAATCTAAGGATAGAAAGAATTTCATAAAAGTCATCACCACATAGTTCTATAGAAAATCACTAGTTTCATTGCTACATAGTTTAGTAGAAAATTGAATTATGGTGGTTTAACCCTTTCACAATTTGAGAATTTTTCTCAAGGATTTTCCACTCATATCATCTCGTGTCTTCTAGCCTTAGAACTTCACGAATGGATAATCATGAGAAGGCATTGCAGGTTAGAATGAAGAATAGCTTTTTCCATAAATGGAATTGAGGACAAAGCATCTTGAAGCGAGAAATAATGTTATGAATATAAAATACAATAATAATAATAAACTAAAGGACATACCCCAACTAAGGGACACAACCATTCACCTTTGTGACTAGTCAATTCATATAAGTATATCATCATGATGTTCACTGTATTCTAACTCACTTATTCATTTATCAATTATACATAATTATTATATCCTTTATGGATTTCAACTATATTTCATTTACATGTTGGATATTTTGTCATATATGAGCTATTGTTCCTTACACAATCTAACAATTGACATGTCATTTTTTGTCAAGACGTAATATGTTTGACTCCCATTTTTCCGTAATGTATTTTTTTGTATTATTTCTCACACATAAGTCTATTAATTATACTCTTTTAGATAAAACACTCTATCAATCTCTAAGTTAAAATTTCAAACTTGTACATTCTCAATTAAGTTTAGATATAAACTTGCACAAATTGGACCTTGTGAACTTAACAAAACATAAAATGTGACTACAATTGTGAGAATTTTGATGATGCTAATTTAGTTTTCTACATCATCAAACCCCCACTTCTTTGTTCTCCATATTGATAATGCACTTTTTTTTATCGATTCTATGCACCTTTATCTATCACTCTTTCAGTTGATTCTTGATCTTTGTAACAATTCTAACCTCGGTTTGATGATATTTGACCTATCAAATATTTTTAGAATGCCCAAGGCCTTTCTTTGTTATGCCTCATTCCAATCCCAATATCCATGCCAATCTATACTTTGGATGACGAGGGCTTCACCTTGTTGACCAATATCTTATCACGTTCATTTATAAAGGAGGTTTTAAAATTATGAAAAATAAAGTCAATGTATTGTAAGTATTGGGGATTGGGGGATGATGCATGATATCAAGGGTTTATAGGTATTGATGGGTATAAAAGGGGGTATCTAGTAAAAGTACAAGTTTTTATTATTGAAAAAATGTATTGGGAGGGGGTTCAAAAAAATAATTTTGGAAGGTATTTATCAATATCAAGTGAATTAGGGGTATTCTTTAACATCCCATGAATTCATGTGCTATGTCACATGTTCGCTAATTGAAGACCCCATGGGATTCTGAAGCAAGATGTGGATAAAATAATAGTGGTGTTGTTTTCATCATACCTATGCATTAGAGATTATGCTCTAACTTCAACATTTTTTCATGGTTTATGAGAAAAAATAAACAATAATAAGAATAATATAACTCTTTGGATGAATAATTTACTTTAAATCTTGCTTACATGGGTATCATATAACCCAAAATTATAAACATCTTAACCTAAATAATTAATTATAAATGCATTCATGTTAAATTGACATAATCAACTATAAAATCATAAACATAATTGATTCTCTTCCAAATGATTACAATTTCATATTTCTTAATGAATTATCCAACAAATAAGTTAATGGCAGTTTAAAAAAACTAACTACCAAGGTTGAGATACAAATTTGAGATGCATTAATATACTATCAAATGCATATACATATAGACAAAGTAAACTCTCTCTATCAAATGCATATACATATAGACAAAGTAAACTCTCTCTTATATGGATATTTACAAAAAATCCTATAGACATGAAGAAAACTCTCTCCTATATGGATATTTACAAAACTTGTGAGTGTCCAGTAGTTTATGGTGTGAATGTTAACAATTTGAAATAAATGCATATACACAAAGCAAACTCTCTCTTATATGGATATTTAAAAAAAAAATGCATAAACAATTTGAAATAAATACATATACACAAAGAAAACTCTCTCTTATATGGATATTTACAAAAATTCTCAGTGTGGACATGAAGAAAACTCTCTATTTACAAAATTATCCAAAACTTATGATTGTCCGATGGTTTATGTTAGTGTATTTTAACACTTTGAAATGCTTAAAAACTATCTCTATTTTTATTTTATTTTAAATTATTTTTATTTCATCTCCAAATTACTTTTAAAATTATAAAACTCTCTTGTGCTTCATACTCAATGGCCCGAGCTAGGGAACCTGGAACCCTAGCCGCGCGCACAGGCAGCCTCGGCCCTCTCGGCAGCCAGGCTTAGCTTGGCCGACTCCTCCACCTCCTGCTCTAGGCCGCACGCTGACAGCAGTGATTCCTCGGATTAGAGCGGCCCCGTTTTGAAGGCTGAAGGACGCACTCCCTTTTTCGGCGGCCCTGGTGTAAATAAAGTCGCGATTCAGCAACCTCAGACACGCAGGGGCGTGAGGAAGTGCCCAGATCGGGCTCTCCGCAACGCTTAGGGCACCCCCAGCCATGGACGCTGGTGGGGGCGCCACCTCTAACCCTCCCCCATTACCAGAACTGGAAGCATTCAGGACGCTGATCGCCGCAGCCTCCAAGAGACCCCCGTCAGCAGTGCAGCAGAAATTCGTGAAGAAACTGGACATCATTCCCAGTGTTGAACTGCCTTTGGAAGAAACTTGCAGAACGACAGTGAACTTAGCAGACAGGGGACTTATTGGGCAATTTACCGGCCTCTGGCCCTCCCCCAAATCCGTAGACGCATCGGTGCAGAGGAATTGGAATCCGCTCATAACAGAAGGAATAAAGAGCCACTTCGTAGGGAAAGGATATTTTGTATTCGTCTTTGACAATCCTGAAGACAAAAACCTCATATTCAGAAATGGGCCGTATTTCATGGGGCCTCAGG
>ML795724.1:448960-482434 GCA_009831015.1 Picea engelmannii | reverse complement strand
CTTCCTCCCCCCTACTATATCCTTCCTAAATCTTAGATCGTACCTATGTTTTTTTGGACCAATTACTACTTCTTCTCTAGTGGAGTAATTTAGTCTAGCTGGATGAACCTAAGGGGTTTCATTTAGATTCTTAATTTTCAAAACAGGAGATATATGTGTATTTTATTTCATGCCATTCTTATAACCTAGAGGGATCGAAGCCCTACCATTGGACCTTGAATTCTCCCCATCTTTAGACCTTTTAGAGGACATTATTGGGATCTCCACCAATGATGGTCAATGTTTCTTCAACAAATATAAATAGTTAATTTCTTTAACCAAGTCACAAGGGGGATAAGAAATAAATGACTTACATGAGTATTGAGAATTCTTAAACTGACCTCAAACCATTTTCATTATGTCCCTACCAACGACATCCCTAGCCTATACCACTTCAAAGGAGCTCATTTGAAAGAAGGACTACAATGTATATGCCTTTTAGTCTATCGGGTCTAGAATAAAATTAATGTCTTGTGCTTCCCGACTTTACCATAAAGCTTTATCAAATCCAATCTCCATAGGGGGATCTTTTCCAACCCGTATCCCCATCCGCTCATCCCCCATTTTATTATCCCCATTCTTGTCAAGAAAAACTTTCTTAAAGTACATATAACCATAATTATGGTTTATATTTTTCCTCCATTCTCCTTTCAAAAATTTTATTAAAATTTCCTCAATTAGATGCCCATAAGTATGTAATCAAATACATTGAAAGGAACCGTTATGTAATCTAAGGATATAAATAATTTCATAAAAGTCATCACCACACAGTTTTGCAGAAAATCACTAGTTTCATTGCTACATAATTTAGTAGAAAATTGAATTAGGGTGGTTTGACCTATTCACAATTCGATAATTTTTCTCAAGGATTCTCCACTCGTATCATCTCGTGTCTTCTAGCCTCATAACTTCACAAATGGATAATCATGAGAAGGCACTGCAGGCCAGAATGAAGATTATCTTTTTCCATAAATCGATTTGAGGAAAAAGCATCTTGAAGGGAGAAAGAATGTTATGAATATAAAATACAATAATAATAATAAACTAAAGGACATACCCCAACTAAGGGCCACAACCATTCGTCTTTGTGACTAGTCAATCCATATAAGAATATCATCATGATGGTCATTGTATTCTAAATCACTTATTCGTTTATCGATTATATATAATTATTTTATCCTTTATGGATTTCAACTATATTTCATTCACATGTTGGATATTTTTTCATATATGAGCTATTGTTCCTTACACAATCTGACAATTGGCATGTCATTTGTTGTCAAGACGTAATATGTTTGGCTCCCACTTTTCCATAATGCATTTTTTTTGTATTATTTCTCACACATAAGTCTATTAATTATACACTTTTAGATAAAACACTCTATCAAGCTAAGTGAAAATTTAAAACTTGTACATTCTCGATTAAGTTTAGATATAAACTTGCACAAACTGGACCTTGTGAACTTAACAAAACATAAAATGTGATTACGATTGTGAGAATTTTGATTATGATAATTTAGTTTTCTACATCATCAAACCCCCACTTCTTTGTTCTCCATATTGATAATTCCCTTTTTTATCAATTCTATGCATCTTTATCTGTCACTTTTTCAGTTTATTCTTGATCTTTGTAACAATTCTAACCTCGGTTTGATGATATTTGGCCTATCAAATATTTTGAGAATGCCCAAGGCCTTCGTTTGTTATGCCTCATTCCAATCCCAATATCCATGCTAATCTATACTTTGGATGATGGGGGCTTGACCTTGTTGACCAATATCTTATCATGTTCATTTATAAAGGGGGTTTTTAAATTATGAAAAATAAAGTCAATGTATTATAAGTATTAGGGATTAGGGAGTAATGCATGATATAAATGGTTTATAGGTATTGATGGATATAAAAAGGGACATTTAGTAAAATACAAAGTACACGAGAATATTATACATTCTCCTAATTTATCACTTTCAATTCAAATACAACTACTTATGCAAATTTTTCATGATAAATAAATATATACTATCAAATTAAAATTAAAATTAAGATTAACCGTTCAAACGTGATTCCATGCTTTAAACAAAATTTATAAAATTAAAACTCTCTTAGATTGTGATTACATACTTTAAAAATATATATAAGTAACAACTCTTAATGCAATAATGCAACCATGTGAAATGAAACAAAATAAAATGTTTATGTCCAACTCGCAGTGCGAGACAACAAACACCTGGTCACGTGTAGAACTCGTCACAGCAACACATACATTTCAAAGAGACACGTGATATGAACGAAAATATATATCTTGTTTTGTCGTCGACAAAACAACTGTTAGCTGGACGTAGAAGTTTCACCGAAGAGAGATCAACGGCACAGTTGGGTTTGGATTTAAAGATAATATAAAATTTCAGACTAAGACCATGGGAATTAGAAGGAATATGCAGTCGCGTCATGTGTATTTGTAATTAGAAAGCATGGGATCTAATTGATTCATGGACTATACTACCTATTTTTCTTTGTCTACTCTACTCCACTCACCTGTTATGGATGCCACACACCCGCCTTCAATTCCATAAGTGTCTAGCGGTGGAAGACTTGTTCGAATCCTTCAATTTATATACGGAGTTATCAGGGAAAACAGATACTAGTAATCCCTCATCAGTTTGTAGACCAACCTAACGTGTTCGTTAGTGTGTAACGATGGAGGAGGACTTGTTAGAACACTTCAACTTATTTACGTATTTGGCAGAAGCCCTTCAACTTATTGACATGCAATCCTTTCGTCAAACAATGAGCTAACACCCTTTGATCCATTTAGCACCAATTCTATGTACCTTTGATGAGCTTTGAAAGTTCCATTAATGTTCTTCTTTCACTTACTCTTGAAGTCTTACACAATGTGATTCATCATTTTATTATTAAAACCATTTCACTCCTAATGGGTATATCTGGTATTAGCCTTCACTTCAAAGACCCCCTCTTCATTCATCAAAATTGAGACATTGAACATACCTCCTCCTAAAAGAAATAAAATGCATTCCTCTCCTTAGTAGACCCAACCTTCTTATCAAGCACACAAGCAAGGGCATTAGCAGGATGTACCAACATCCTTAGTCGTCTATACCATGTGATAGGAAAGGATTATGTGAGATGCAAAAAAAAAAGGTGTATGCAGTGGTGTTGCACATTATATTTGCATAAAGGATAAAGAGAAGGGGAGAAAGGAAAAGGAAGGGTGTTAGGGACCTAACCCCTCACGTAGGTAGAATAATATATTCCGATGTAATAAAGGTCAATATTAATAAGGCCTAGCAATAAGAAAGAATAAGTCAAATGTAAGAAGACCTAATAGAATCTTCTGCGTCTAGAAGGATCTTCCTCTAGATGGTTCTTTTGATAGACATATTTAGTATAAATAGGAGTCGAGGGTATGAGAACTTTTGTCTTGGATATTATTGTAATAGAGCTCTGCTCCGCTGGAGGATGCCCCCTCGAAGAGGCAAGTGAACATTACTCTCAGCAATCAAAGTGCTCTTTCTGGTGTTATTCTGGTATCATTTTGGTATTATTGTGGTGATTGTTCTGGTTATATTTTTGTTCATCTGCCATTTCTAGCATTTTATTTATGTTCTTCATACTTTTTATATATGGAATATTACAAGTGGTATCAGAGCATTTTCCTTGACAGAAAATTGTGGGTTAATTTTTTTCAGGGTAAAGACGTATTCTAACATCTTTAAGCTACAAAGATCTGTCGTTATGCTCATAAACCTGCGGTTGAGGATTCATACACGTAGAAATACAAGTGGTACTTAAGCGAACATCTATTGGCCACCCTTGTAACCCATGTTGGTACCCCTTCGAGTGATACCACATCAGACAACGCCTGTATATAGATCGACCTAGATTTCCTGAAACCCTCTTTAGATAAACTGATCGACCACCTGACTGCTATAGTGCCACTGAGAACAACACTAGGGAAAATACTCTCTAGTAACTGGGTAGTCGGTTAGTACGACTAAGGGCATGGTCTAGCCTCCTTAGTTAGTTCCCTAAGATATTGGTCTGAGTACTATTGTTGGACCCCTCACATATATCAGAGAGATATAGCACAGGGAAAACCCTTGTATGTAGAACCCTTGAATTCCTAACCTTTGGGGACGAAAACAGAAAACAAAACACACAAGATCTATTGTCGTGCAACTGTGTCTCTTGCATTTGAGTTGCTAAATCACTACAAATTTCTTCCTGATTAAGCATTTGGGCATTTCATCACTGTAGTATTCTTCACGCCGGAGTATAACTCTACAGGTGTAAAAAAAAAAAAAAGTTTGGACCCTATTGCACCATTATTTGAGACCTATTCCATTGGATTTCTCTTTTCTCCCTTATCACATTTATACCTATCATTTTTCAAAAAAAAAATTGACCCCACCTGCTCCTTTTCGATTCTCTCGTCATCATGGACCATACCCATAGCCAAGACTTGGAAGCTCCATCCAATCCCTTGCAATCTAATTTCATAGAGACCCAACAAGAAGTGAGATAGATCAATGCCAATATTGCCACCATCAATAAAAACATGCATTCCTTCATCGTCTCCTTAATCGAGGAACTCAAACAATACATTACTACCCATCTTGAATCTGTCGCTATGATGATCTGCACCAAGCTGCATATCCCTGTAGATCCCCCTTTATTTGACCCACATTTGCATACCAAAGCTGAAACTTCCTCTCATTCCCATAATTTTCATCCCCATCACTTTCAACGTGACATACGCCTTTTTTGTGTGGATGTGACCAAATTTGATGGCTCGAATCCCACTGGATGGGTAAATCAAATGGAACATTATTTCTCTTTGAACGACATTACAGATGAGTTGGCCAAACTCCTTAGGCCAAACCCCAATTGTAAATATAAATGTAATTACACATATAGGATGGTGAGCCATGATACTTTGGGGCCATAGTACCTTTGTACATATGTATTTTGACACCGCAGTGCCTATGTAGTTATTAGGAGAGGGAGCCTGGATGTTAAAAGGATAGTGATTCCAACTCTATAAAATGTAATCACACTCATATTTTAGTGAAAAATACATTGTTGTTGTAGAAATACGATACAAAAGAGTATGGGGAGGGGGTAAACTCCACTAGAATGGGAAAGGGGGGCTAAGTGTCTTGGAAAGGGGCTAACCTAGGGGGAATTAAGCCAAAAGGAATATTTTATTAATATTTCTAAAAGTATAAATTATAAAGTATGAATATTCATTTATCCTACGTTCCTAAGTGGGAACATATCACCATGGGGGGCGGGTCCATATGGGGCCCCATGTAGTTCCCAACATGACAAGTGTCAAGTTGGGAACATGCACATATAATTGGGGGGAATTAGTTTATTTTCCATTATTCTACCATGATTACTACCATTATTCTCCTCTACCATCCATACTCTACTGTTTCCATCACCTCTACCTGCACAAGGGAAATATTTGGAGCTGTGGGAAAGTAGTAACCTAGGAATTGGGTTGAAGAAGCGGGTTGTCAGGCTCGTGAGCATTCTCTCCAGGTGAGAGAACTGTTGGGAATTGATTTCCAATGTGTAAATATGTAGCTATAGGGCTCTGATAATTCATGTTCATCATGTTTTTGAATCCCCATAAGGGAAGTGGGGAAGCTGAAGGACTGTTGAGAAGAGAAGGGGCACACTCCTTGAGGTTGGACATGCATGTGGGAAATGAGGGACCGTAGGTTGTCTGTTAGATTTGGCGCATGAGTCCTAGTTTTTCTGTTGTCTAAGAGGCCTTAGTCAAGTTTAGGATTCCTTTTCCCAGGTGGAGTTTTATCCCTAGCTTAGTGGTGACCTACTCCTGAGTTTATGAGCAATAGAGTTTGAGGTTTGCACACAGTTGGTGTTCGTTTTACCAAAGACAAGTGTCTATTATGTGTCTAATTTATGTGATGTGTTATTATTTATTCATTTTCTTTCATGGGTTTATTTTTTATATGTTATAATTATATACATGTTGCTATTTGCATGAATTTTTACATTCGTAGAGAATTTTCATGAATTAAATCGGCATCAAAATTTATAATTTTTTTTATGGAATTTCCCAACTAATTGGAATTGTACTATATGGCACATTAATAATTGGATAACTACCCCTAGTCACATTTCCACTACTACGGATAGGTCAACAGTGCATTTGATACCCAATGTTAAACATAAAACCTCCACCAAAAGGGAACCCCATGTTGGGTATGGCTATAGTTTTGGTAGGAATTCCAAAAATAGAATTAAACATGCATCTAGATGCAAATCCAAATCCAAAACAATATATGTTTAGGGATAAACCTAGATTAGAAAATATTTTTACACCCTAAAGTGGATCCAAAAGTAGGAATAGTAATGGCTTTATTCAATATTCCAATGTGAGGGAAACCTTATGATGCTATAGTCATACTTCAAACTGACATAAAAAAAGGGTCATATCCACCACTTGGTGGGATGTTTCCAAAATGATTATGCCCACTAATTAGAAAAAAATAGGGACACTCATTCCCCTAGTAGTAATACTAGGTCTAGATGGATTATAACCTTTTGTACTCGATGAACCAATATAATGTTCAATCCCAAACAGATTATAATGTTCAATCCCAAACAGGTATAGATGGATTATAATGTTCAATCCCAAACAGATTATGTAATAAATTTGGAAATGAAATAGACATATTTCTACGTGGAAATACACCCACCTATACAACTGCTGGATCTTGGTAATTAGTCAAAGGAGGATAAAAATAAACTATGGTAGAATTGTCATCAATCTCTTCCTTTGATAGAACAAAATGCTCACCTAAGCCTTCAACCAACAAGTACTTATTCAACTAGGAAATTCAAAGTATTTTCACTTCATCCGTAGAATCACCCACAAGGTTATCTATAATTAACAATATATTCCTTATAGAATATGGTCCCATGAACTAAAGGGAAATACCTTGGTTCCTCCAATATTGACAGAGTGACTAGTCAACCACTTTGATGAAATAGGAATTAAACATGACACACACAAAGTTCACTCAATATCAAGTTCTTAAGGACAACTAAGTGCACCACGAATGGGCACTCCACTAAAAATTTCCTACAGAGAAACAATAAGAAAACACACTCTTTCAAAGAATAACAACTCAAGGTGATGAAATCCCTGAGTCAACACTTAGTTAAGAGCCAAATAAATCCTTCCATAAATCAACCTTGGGGTAGAGAGACCCAAGAATAATCAATGCAGGATTGATAGATAGTTACAATAGCCCACATTTAACAATCACCAAAGGTGAAAATACCCTCATGAAGGTGGAAATTCTCCAAGGGACCTAAAGTATATGTTATGTGTCTATCTCAAGTACCACATGCACTTCCCACTTGCACTTGCCTATAAGAAGCCAAGGAAAAACAACTAGGAATACCAAGTCATAATTGGTAGCTAGGTGGAACAATCATGGGTCAAGCTTCTATGTTGGTTAGGGACATGTAATAATTTCATCCTATGGCCAAAACTTTAGAGAAGAGTTGTCACCTTGAGGATCTATCACTTCTACCAAAGTCCCCTAGCAGGGATAATTTTAAGGATGGAAATTTATCTTAGAATGTACAAACCTTGACGAATATTACTAGTCCTTAATATGAAAGCTATAAATTGTTTTGCTATATTTTTGTAAAAATATTCAAATTTCTAAGGATTTTATATATTTTATATAACACTTGGGTGATTTTAAAGGTAAAATAATTTTATTATATAGAATTTGGGTGAATCACTTTTAGAAAAAATGGAAATCGACGAACCATTTTTTGGAAAAGGCATGGGATGTTAACCTATGAGTGATATATAGCCCCTAAAAGTTTCCTTGTCCCCAAATATGCATACACCCATTGATAATAGAGAGAGGGGATATATGAACACCCGAATTAGCTTGACCTAGTGGAAGATTGATGCCTATGTGAGAGGCACTTTCCCAGCAAATACCTTTTGTTGCTATTAGATTTTTCTCTCTTTAATAGATTCCTAGTGCCATTTGAGTGGCCTTGGAGAATTTACTCTCCAAACTTCAAACTAAGCCCCTATCACCTTGACTAATGTTGTTTTTTTTATCAAAGAAAAAATGGGTCTAGTTGATTTTAATTTCATGTTGATTTTAGGGTTGTTTCTTACTCAAAAAGTAGTGGAATGGAATTCAATGCTATGAAGACTCAAGTATTTCACAATTAAAAATGAAACACGGGGGCTTCACCTTGTTTACCAATATCTTATCATGTTCATTCATAAAGGGGGTTTTTAAATTGAGAAAAATAAAGTCAATATATTGTAGGATTGGGGGGGGGGGATGTGGGGTCTAAAGATATTTATAGGTATTAGGGGGTATAAAACGGGTATTTAGTAAAAATAGGAGTTTCTTATATGTGAAATATGTATTGGCAGGGGGTTCAAAAAATGGATTTTCGGAAATATTTATCAATATCTAGTGAAATTAATGGTATTCTTAAATATCCCATGAATGAAGGCATTATGCCACATGTTTACTAATTGAAGACCCCATGTAATGAAATTGGAAGAAGAAAAAAAACATTCAATTCTTTTTCTTTCAAGTGAAAACTATGCAATGCCTGAAACTACTTTTGAAATTTAGATGAAGAAGGAAATCAAGTATGTTATTTTATATTCCCTTTTATTTCAATTTCAGAACTTTGTTTGATACAATAAAAAAAATCACAATAACTCGAACATACTCATTTAAACCTTCTAAAATAATTCCCTAAATAACATGACCTAAATTTTGTTTCCTCACTTGCATAACACAAATGACAAGAAAACTAGAGAAACCATTGTTGGATTACTGAGAGGGGGGGTCAATCAATAATCGAGCAATTTAATCATTTTTAACCATAAAATGCAAGTGTTATATCAATGTAGCATTATCATGTAATAGTTGCACAGTAAATAAATAATGAACAAATGAGAAATCATGCACATACATAGTACACTAGTGTTTTTATGTGGAAATCCAAAGTGGGAGAAAACCACATAATATTTTTTCTTATATGTCCTTAAGAATTACAATCATTGGAAGAACCAACTTCCTTTCTTTTCCAGATGCAACTGAAAGGAGGCTCCAACCCCCTAGTTTCTCAGGATACAACCTGAGGGAAGCTCCAACTCCCCAATTCTCTGGCTACAACCAGAAGGAGGATACAACCCCCTATGTTGTCCCGCTAAAACCGGAAGGTGGATACAACCACCCGTCCTTGACCCATCCAACCACACTAAAATATAACGAGAATGATGGAACCATTATTGCACTATCACTGTGAGATATACTGTTGTAAATCTGTACCAATCAACCTGCACCAAACAACCTGTATCAATAACATGTGCCAACATGTACCATAAACAAGTGCATCAACCATACACCAACCTGTACCTCAACCTGTACCATCAACAAGTGCATCAACCATGCACCAAATATGTACCAATCATGCATCAAATACACATAAACTATGACTCATCAACATGTACCAACATCATCAACTACACACCTCATGTATGTGCCAATTCATCAACTACTTGTCTCAACCATGTACCCAACATGTACCTCAACCAAAATACCTCATCAATTTCATCATCCAAATATGATTTTAATTGTGTGATAGACCTAGTGTATATGATCACATACCTACAAACCTTCCTTAACTTTAACAACAAGAGACTAACATTTTCATCAAACTTTACTTTAGTCTCACATGACTAATTTTTTATTAGTCAACAACCCTAAATTGAAATAAGAATAATTATGTACCTATAATGAATAAGATATGGAAATAGTACATAATTTTATTTAGTGTATTTTATGTAGTTCCTCCAGGATTCACTACTTGGAACCTCTCAGAAAAGGAGTTATAGAAAAAATGGCATACCTTGTTGAATTATGGCGTATTCTAGAGAGAGAACTTGTAGAGTGTGCCCCACATGGAATATTTGTTGTATGGATCTGAAAATGATAGATAGAATAATATAGACTGTACTATAACCAATACATTTGTTCTTATTGAATTTGGATCTGTTATGAATAAGTTATGATGTTTTTACCCGAAACACTTATTTTAGACTAGTTTCAGGACTAGCCACAAACCCTATTTTCCACGGAGAGTAAATCCAAAAATACAATGACCCACAAGATGAAAGTTTTATCACAGCTACTTGGATATGTTTCCTCAATGGCCTATAGATTTCGCAATATGAATCATTCTAGAAAAACAGTTATTGTGAAAATGGTGAGATGACCTGTAAATAACATACCTTAGAAAACATCATCAAAAACATTTATCCTCACTTGAATTTCGGGTTTCTTTACTTCACCTTCCCTCTGAAATTCTCTTTAGATATACTTTGGTTACCTCAGTCACTTGTAGATATTCAATATGCTCAAGGGTGATTAAAATGAGAGACCCTTGCCTCTTATTTATACTTGTATGTAACCTCCTCAAGGGGTTACCTTCTAGCCATCTTAAACCACTTTCCTTATTTTAAGGCTAACCCACTTCTAACCACTTGTCCACTTCATAATGTATACATTAAATTTATTATTTAAATAATTTATTTTCTATCCACTTTGACTTATAGTACACTCATCACTTCACTTTATTTTTTAAATAATTTCGTCTTTGCAACCAGTTTGACTACTTTGACCTTTTGGGGCTTCTAGATGACTCATGAGGATTCTCCAACTTCACATGGCCATAACTCTCTAACCATGAGGAGTTATGTGACGTTCCACATACCACCGTAAATTGCATGACATGGTCTATCCATGTAGAATAGTCTTACATTCAAATATATTAAAACTCATACCATTATACATCAAACAAACCTGGGTGCATTACCCAAACCTTTGTGTTACCATAATTCGTTACCGAACTTTCTTCAAGGGTTGACATCAATGAGAACCAACCCAATTAATCAACAATATCCCCCTTTGGAATTGATGGCAACATTCTGATGCAATACTTAAGTCATATCACTCATGTTCCCCCCGTGACCATTGCTCCCCCTGGAACCATGCCTATGTGCTCTCTCTTGTAAAACCCCGAGTTTTGAACCCCCATTTTAAATAATGTATTGTTACAATGATTAGAGGCCAGAGTGCCCAAACAATTATTAAAAGGCCAGTGTGCCTAAGAAATGTAATATTTTGATCATTATTAATAATAAATACATCGTTGGCTGCTATACAGACAAGGACTAGAGTTATAGGGGGCTTGAGGGGATAAATGTTTATTTACTATTTTAATTACCCTTTTGTCTAAGGGAGTGGATTAGTTACGTGATATTCTCGGGGAAGACCAAGAGGTTCTTGATTCCCCAAGAAAATACTTAAACCCATCCCTGGCTTGATTGGGGGGTTGGCTTGTTCACTCATTCACTTCTTCTTTCTTTCCATTCTTTCCCTCACACATTCATTCACTGATTTTTCATTGTTTCATACCTTGGGTGGAGATCTCACTCCATTCATTTCCATCACCCTTTCATCTTCCTCATCTGTGTCGTGGCTTGGGGAAAGGAAACAAACTGTTAAAGAAAAAATATGGTATCATTGGCTATAGAGGTCGCTGGTGTAATCCAGCCATGACTTGAGGTCTGCACATCTAAGATGCGTTGGCCTGTGTCTAGACTTGTTCATAGTTGCGAGTCCTGAGAGTTCCAACATGGAGATTCTGGACCAATTGCGTTGGAGCCCTGGAAGGATAAGGACTGCCTGAGGGACTGTGTGGCAGAGAAGGGTGGGGGTCCATTCTCTTGGGTGGTGCGAGCTGGGTAGAAGAGAGATGGGTACCTGGATTGTTGTTAGTGTTGGGAAATCCTTTGAGAGCTTGAGTGATAACTAGTTCAGGAAACCAAGTAACACTCTGAAACCGTCCTTGTGGATTCATAGCCCTGACTCGGGGGTGACACTATTGTTGATATCTGGAGGAGTAGTTTCTACGGTTGGGTGGAACATCCTTGGTCTGCAACCAGTTGGTGTCTTCTTTTATAAAGATAAGTGATCTTTGTTATGGTATCATTTATCTGTATATGAATGTATTCTTCTATGTATTTATTTATCATTTAAACGAATCTTTAGAATATGCATGCTTGATGGTTATTGTTGTGCATGTCATTAGATATTTTATTTTGTGCGTCCTTATTAATTTAAAAAGGTATAGGTAAGAGAAAGAATTCCAAGGGTGGGATCGAAGGTAGCGTACCCCGGCCTGTGGGTGGTGGGGTGTGTTACATATTAGTATCAGAGCTTCTGGTTGAAACATCAGGTTAGTATGGGTCGGTTCTGTTGGTCAGAGTCTAGTAGTTGAGATCAAATTCTGACGGTGAAGTTGAAAATATTAGGAGGAATGGCATTTCAGAATCTACTCAGAAGATAGAACGTCAGAGATCCTTTGTAAGGGTTCGAAGGATCATGACCGTCCCTTTCAAATTTGGGAGCGTTCGCCATTGTGGAATCACAACAGATCTGGGATCGTTGGATCAGAGGGAAGGTGAACAATAGTCATCTGATGAAGGAGAAGAAAAGGTTAAGTCAAAACCATTATATATCATTGGAGAGAAATCGACAGTGGGGAGGAATTGCGAGGATCGGGAAGAAAATTAAAGTTTCTACAAGTTGTGAGCCCGCAATCTCTCAGGATCATTGATCTTGCTAAATCAACAGATCAACAGTAGATATTGATCCCACTACAGATGAGCATCTTTGCTTTGCAAAGATTGACAAGGAAATTAAAGAGTGAGTGAGTTGAGTCTTCGCAATCACTCATGGTCGTTGATATTCAAGAAGGGGACATGTGTCAAGTGATCTCATACTCCGAGAGGAAACAAGAAGAAGTTGAGTGAGTAAAGGTTTCCCGAAGCCCAAATCTTTGAAGAGTTGGAGTAGATCCATATCGTTGATCGAAGTGGACACGTGGTAGGAGATCCTACACTTTGGTGGATAACCAGTTCGGAAGAAATATGAATGAGAAAAGATAGACCTTCTGAAAGCCTAAACTATGGAGTTAATAAATATTGTCTGATAAGGGAGACACGCGATGACAGTTTGGCTAGTTCGGGAATTCAACGTTCGGGAGAATTGGAGTGTGCTAGTATGGAAACTCTCAAAGCCTAAATTTCTGAAGCCTGAAGAGATGAAGAGATTCACAAACGTTGATCTATGAGAGAAAAGCATCAATGGATCATCGACTTCAGGTGAAAGAACTACAGGAGAAAGTGAAGGAGGAGAGTTTGAAACTCTTGAAGCCCAAAGAGCCGAAACAATTCATAGTTGTCGATCTGCGGGAGGACATGCGTCGACAAATCATGAAATTTGGGTGGAAGCGTTCCAGGAGGAACCAAGTGGGGGAAGTTGAGACATCCGAAGGCCAAAGTCCCAAAGTTGACTAGAGTCTTTGATTTGAGGTGGACGTATGGCACCTGATCTAGAACTTCGGGTACAGAGTACTCTGTGGGAAAGGAGAGGTAGAAAGTGTCGAACTCCCAAAGAGAAGAGTCCTGAAGTGGATCTCCATATTTGATCATGAATGAGGATGAGGACCATTGATCTGGTCCTTAATGAAGGTTCCAAAGTTGCGAAGTGCCAGGAGGATAATCCTTGGGTCACAACCCAAGGTCACAGGCAAGGAAGGAGTTAGCGCCTGTTAGTGTGATATTGGAACAGAGCGCTAAGGAAGAAGGACCCACAAATATTCGCTGATTTGTGAATGGAAAATAAACATTCAAAAACCATTACGGGGAGAGGAAAAATTAGTGCACATGCTAGTTTGCAACCCACCATTTTTCAGAGCTATTGATCTCGTCGGGACAAGGGATCAACAATTGTGATTTAAAGGAGATGTGGGTGAGCACTTTTTAGATTTGTGGGGAAAGAGATCTCTGATAAAGAGAGAGCATGTTGTTAGCCCACAATTATTTTTGACCTTCAATCTCAACCCTCAATTGATTTTCAACCACACGATCTCCAATATAGTAATTTCTAACACAGAAAGCGCTAGGAAGGATTTGGTTGTGGTTTCGAGCTGTGGTCACCTGGGGAAATGGTTTGAAGGTAGTGATTGTGAAGAATTAAATTCTGTATCGGCTAAGGGATAACATGGAAGTGTTATACAGTGCATATTCATAGATATGTTTTCTTAATGAATTGAGAAGAAAAAGGACATGTAGAATTGTTGACAAATTTTGCTTATCATATGCATAATCCTAAAAAAATGGTCACTTGCACATTTTGCAGAATTAGGAGATTAAACATATCATCTCAGAATGAATATTTGAGATATGGGAGAAGGTGGAGAAGCCTCCAACCATGAGAGAGAGGTCAAAGGCTAGAATACCAGCATTGGTAATGCAGAGACAAATTCCAATGGATGCAAGGGAAGATGAGAGTAGGAAACATTAATATAAACTGTAAGAAGCCTAAAAATAGAAGTGAAAAGCTACAAAAAAGAAAATGAGAGACTGATGAGAGAGAAAATTCAAATAAATACTTGAGTGCTGCAGAGCTTAAATCAGTTGCAGAGGAAAATGGAGAAGGGATCAAACTCAAAACAAGAAGAAGAAGGTAGTTTTCATGAAATAAGAGAGGATCGTGGAAGAGATGGTTATTTGAGAAGTGCCAACATAATTCATAGACACCACTCACCTCCTTACTCATAAATATTTTTTTATGCATCAGAAGATTCCATAAAAAGTCCAAAGGTGTCTTCTGTTAGGCACCAGAAAAGGAGACAGGAAGTGGACAGTTTGCAAGGAGAGTTGAGGAAGCTTAAGCCACCCTCCTTTAATGATTAAAAATAAAGGGAATATGATGTTGATGCATGGTTTCTTGGACTCATGAGGTATTTTCAATTGCATAAATATTCATCAAGCGTATAAGCGAGGATTTCCACCTACCATTTACACAGGAAAGCTTCAATGTGGTGGGATCAACTAAAGCAAGTTCAACATATTAATGAGAGTAGGATCACTTGGAAGCAGTTCAAGAAGTACTTCCAGACAGAGTACCTCTCAGATCATTTCTATGAAAAGAAAATGAAAGATTTCTTTGAACTCGGGATGGGAAGCATGACTATGGTAGAATATGAGAAGAAATCCTTGGGATTATTAAAGTATGTTAGGTTCATTGATGATGAGAAGGTGAAAATACAAATATTTCTAAGTGGACTGCCAACCTTTTATAAAGAAAATATTAGGTATGATTATCCCAATACCTTGACTGAGGCCATCAGGAAGGATAAATACCTATATGATCAACGCCGGGGAAGAGAATCCCTATAGAAATATTGGAAGGATAAGAAGAAGGAGAAGTCTAATCAGAGGAGGAAAGGATTCAAACCTCCCTTCAATAGGAATGAGCCTAAAAGAAATCATCAAGATCAGTATGATAAGGGTGAATCCGAGAAAGAAGACTCCTTGGGAAAAAGGGGAAGACCACCAATCCAATGTCGGGGATGCAGGGAAGATCACATGTAAAAGGATTTCCCACACAGAAAAGATAGAGTTAAGACTATGCACAACATCTAAGAGGCTACAACAATCGAAGATATGGGAAGAATTTATGCAGCTTTAGATGATCGACAAGTAGAGTACCAGTCCAATATGATCAAGGTGGAAGGTAAGATCATAAATCATCATGTTTCTATCTTAATTGATTCATGATAAAGTCATTGTTACATTGATCCTAAAATAGTGGATAGATTACATTTGGAGAAAAGTAAGCTTAGAAAATCAAGTTTGGTCCAGCTAGCCATTGGAACCAAAAGGAGAATCGATGATATGGTCAGGGGATGTTCCATAAGTCTTAATGGTGTGAATACAAAGGATGATATAAATATCATACCATTGGGGTCTTATGGCATTCTAATTGGAATGGATTGGATGGACAAGCATCATGTTCTCCTAGATTGTCATAACAAGACATTTACCTGTCTTGATGAAGACGGAAAATAGAACACTATGAAAGGAGTTCCAAGACCCATCTCTATAAGGGATATTTTAGCCTTACAACTGAAGAGATGTTTTAGAAAAGGATGTCAATTGTATGCATCCCACATAGAGGAGTCAGAAAAGCCAAAGGGTTCAAGCCTTGATTATTTATCGATACTACAAGAATTCAAGGATGCATTCCAAGAAATACCATGGTTGCCACCAAAAAGGGAGATAGATTTCTCTATTGATTTAGTGCCAGGAGCTTCCCCGATGTCAAAAACACCTTACAGAATGAGCACACCCGAGTTAAAAGAATTAAAAATGCAATTGGAGGAATTGTTGAAGAAAGGGTACATACATCCAAGTGTTTCACCTTGGGGAGAACCAATACTTTTTGTCAAAAATAAGGATGGAACCTTGAGGCTCTGGAACCAAGTATGGGCATTATGAATTTGTAGTGATGCCATTTGGAATGACCAATGCACCAACTGTCTTTATGTGTTTAATGAATGGCATATTTAGAAATTATTTGGATAAGTTTGTCATAGTGTGCTTGGATGACATACTTATCTATTCTAAGTCTGAAGAGGAGAATGAGCATCACTTAAGACTGGTATTGCAAGTGTTGAGAGAACATCAGTTGTATGCCAAGATGAGTAAGTTTTCTTTTAATCAAAGCAGATCCATTACTTGAGACACATTATTTCCGAGAAAAGCATAGTAGTATATCCAGAGAAGATTGAAGCCATTAGAGGATGGCCAACACCCAAAAATGTGTCAAAAGTCAAATCTTTTATGGGATTAGTTGGTTACTACAGAAGGTTCATAGTAGGGTTCTATAAGATTTCTCATCCCATCACTTCTTTGCAAAAGAAGGGAACTAATTTTGAATGGAAACCTAAGTGAGAAGAGAATTTTAATATGTTGAAGGAATTACTTACTAGTGCACCTGTGTTAAAGATTGTTAACCCAAATGAAAGTTTTGTGGTATGTACAGATGCATGTAAGGAAGGACTTGGGGGAGTCCTCATGCAAAATGGACATCTGATTGGTTATGAGTCTAGAAATCTTAAGGAGCATGAGAGGAACTATGCCACACATGACTTGGAGCTTGCTGCCATTGTCCATGCCTTGAGGATGTGGAGGCATTATCTCATGGGGAAGAGATTTGAATTAAGGACAAACCACATTGGCCTGAAGTATATTTTTGAACAACCAACCTTGAATGTCGGGCAAACAAGATGGTTGGAATTTTTAAGTTAATATGACCTCGATATCAATCATATCAAAGGAAACTAGAATAAATTTGTTTATTAACTTGGTAGAAGAGTGAATCTCATGCATGATATTTATGTCAGTATGCATCAATCAAACTTGAAGAGAAGAATTTCAGATGATCTTGTTACAGATCAGCATTACCTACAGGTAAAGGAAATATTTCAGTAAGGATATGTACAATTGAAAATAAAGGAGTATGAGATAAAGGAAGATGGATTACTCATGCATAATAATAGAATCTATGTTCCTAGCTCCAGAGAACTAAGGAATTTGGAATTGAAGGAAATGCATGATGTTCCTTATGTTGGACATCCCGGTTACCAGAAAATGATTACAACAGTAAGAATCCAATTCTTTTGGCTGGGAATGAAAAATGATGTTGTTGATTACATCGCTCGATGTATGGAATGTCAGAAGGTGAAGGTTGAGCATAGGCACCCAGCAGGTTTGTTGTAGCCATTACCAATCCCAGAGAAGAAATGGGAGGTGATAACCACTGATTTCATAACTAAATTACCCAAGACAACAAGGAAACATGATTCAATCATGGTGGTGGTTGACAAATTAACAAAGGATTCTCATTTTGTTCATATAAAAACAATATTGCAGAAATTTACACGAGGGAGATTGCTAGGTTACATGGGATACCTAGGACAATTATCTTAGACAAAGATACAAAGTTTAACTCCAATTTATGGAGGGGATTGTTTAAAGGATTTGGTACAAATATAAACTTTAGCACATCATACCATCCCCAATCAGATGGACAAAAAGAGAGGGTCAACCAAGTAATTGAAGATACGCTGAGAATGTATATGATGGATAAGCCATCTAAGTGGAAATATTACTCACACTTGGTTGAGTTTGCATATAATAATGGGTATCAAGATTCATTGAGAATAAGCCCATTTGAAGCCTTGTATGGTAGGAAATGCAATACTCTAGTGAGTTGTGACAACCCAACAGATAGAGTGGTACTTGGGTTGGAGTTGCTCAAGGATATGGAAGACCATATGGTTAAGATAAAGTGGAATTTGAAAGCAGCTCAATATATAAAGAATTTTTATGCAGATAAGAGCATGACGGCTAGATAATTTAAAGTAGGGGAGCATGTACTTTTGAAAGTGAAGCCCAAGAAAAGATCCTTGAAATTAGGTAGTTGTACAAAGCTGGCAACCGGTTTCTGTGGTCCATTTGAAATATTGGACAGAATAGGGCCAGTTGCATACATGCCTGCATTGCCTGCTTCCATGAATGTTTATAATGTCTTTCATGTCTCTTTACTAAAGAAATATGTACTTGATACTAATCATGTTATTGATTGGCATCTGATTCAGGTAGAGACAGAGGGAGACTTTCAGGTTCAACCAATGCGGGTATTGGACAGAAAGGTCAAAATGATCTAGAATCGAGTTATAGAGCTGGTAAAAGTTCAATAGACCTACTACAGTCCTGAAAATGCTACCTGGGAGAATGAATATGCCATGTGGGTAGAGTACCCGCAACTTTTTGAATAAATTTTGATATTTTGATCTCTATTTTGTATATGCACCGAGGACAGTGCTAAAATAAGGGGAAGGGGATGTAACACCCTGGGTTTTGAACCCCCATTTTAAATAATGTATTGTTACAATGTTGAGAGGCCAGAGTGCCCAAACAATTATTAAAAGGCCAGTGTGCCCAATAAATGTAATTCTTTGATCATTATTAATAATAAATACATCATTGGCTTCTAGACGGACAAGGACTAGAGTTATAGGGGGATATGATTCCACAAGAGAGGGGGCTTGAGGGGATAAATATTTATTTCCTATTTTAATTACCCTTTTGTCTAAGGTGGTGGATCAATTACGTGAGATTCTTTGGGAAGGCCAAGAGGTTATTGATTCCTCACAAAAAACACTTAAACCTGTCCCTAGTCTGTTTGGGGATTTGTCCCGTTCGTTCATTCACTTCTTCTTTCTTTCCATTTCTTCCCCCACGCATTCGTTCACTGATTGGTCATTGTTTTTCACCTTGGGTGGAGATCTCACTCCATTTATTTTCATCACCCGTTCATCTTCCTCATCTGTGTCTTAGCTTGGGGAAAGGAAATGAACTGTTGAAGAACAACCATGGTATCATTGGTTGTAGAGGTCGTTGGTGTAATCCATCCATGACTTGAGGCATGCACGTCTGAGATGCGTTGGTTTGTTTCCAACCTTGTTCACAGCTACAAGTCCTGAGAGTTCCAGCATGGAGATTCTAAACCAGTTGCACTAGAGCCTTGGAAGGATAAGGATTGCCTGAGGGACTACATGGCAGAGAAGGGTGGAGGTCCATTCTATTGGGTGGTGCAAGCTGGGTAGAAGAGTGTTGGGTACTTGGATTGTTGTGAGTGATGGGAAATCATGTGAGAGCTCGAGTGTTGACTGGTTCAGGAAACCAAGTAACACTTTGGAACTGTCCTTGTGGATTCATGGCCCTGGCTCGAGAGTGACACTATTGTTGAGATCTAGACCAGTAGTGTCTATGGTTGGGTGGAACATCCTTGGTCTGCAGCCAGCTGGTGTCTTCTTTTATAAAGATAAGTGCTCTCTGTTATGTTATTATTTATCTGTAAATTAATGTATTTCGTTGTGTATTTATTTATCATTTAATTGAATCTTTACAATATGCATGCTTGATGGTTATTGTTCTGCATGTCATTAGATATTTTCTTTTATGCATCCTTTTAATTTAAAAAGGTATCAGTAAGAGAATAGAAGTCCAAGGGTAGAATTGAAGGTAGCGTACCCTAGCTTGTGGGTGGCGGGGTGTGTTACATCTCTCCAACCATTTCTATCCCGCATCTGATAAATCTCCCCCCCTTTGTCATAATGGAAAAGGTATATTTCCATCCGGGGCCGCTCCCCCCAACTAAAATATTCCTGAAACTGATCTCCCAACCTGAAATGTCCTCATTATGGTGCTTCCTCATGTAAATCTAAGACATATAAGATAAGCATTCAAAAGAATTTATTTTGGAGTAGAAATTACGCTGAGTCTCTAGTGAAGATACTCAAAGGCTTCCAATGGAAGTGATTTTGTAAACATGTCTTCCACTTATTCTTTTGTGCCCACATATTTAATTATGAAGTTCTTCTCTATAGCATGTTCCCGTAGAAAGTGATACTTGATTGGAGCGTGATTCGTATTGGAGTGCATCATCGAGTTATTTGAGATATTGATGGCGCTTGTATTATCACAATATATTGGAATGGGATCATCATATTCAACCTGTATATCTGTCACAGTTTGTTTCATCCATAGAACCTATGTACAACATCTTGTTGCTACAATATACTCTACTTTGGCTATAGATAAAGATATTGATGATTGTTTCTTTCTTAGCCAAGATACTAAAGACTCACCCAAGTAGAATTGTGCTCCACTGGTGCTTCATCGGTCATCAATGCAACCTACCCAATCTGCATCCGTGTAGGAAATAAGTGATAGATACTTTCCTTTTAGATACCATAATCCAAACTCTTTTGTTCCTTTGAGATATATACAAATCCTCTTCACTTCTAAGACATGTGATTCCTTTGGTGCTTCTTGAAATCATGCCACATGCCCAACTGCCTACATTACATCTGGTCTGGATGTTGTCACATATAGTAAGATACCAATCATCGACCTATATGTCCTCTGGTCTGTAGACTTTGAATCATCATATTTGCTCAACTTGCAACTAGTTTACAGAGGAGTGGTAACTGGTTTGCAATCTTCCATTCCGAACCTCTTTAGCATTTCTCTGATATACTTAGTTTGAAAAAGAAAAATTCCTTGGCTTCTTTGAAATATATGAAGACCCAGAACGAAGGATAGTTCTCCGAGTAATGAAATTTTAAATTCATTCTTCATGTCCTTTGCAAATTTGTGGCTTAACCTATCATCATTGCTTCCAAAAATAATATCATCAACATAAAATTCAATTAATAAAATACTATCTTGAGTTACCTTGATGTAGAGGTTGTTGTCTACACTTCCTTTTATGAACCCTGCCTGCTGTAGATATTTATCCAGTCTAGAGTACCATGCTCTCCAAGCATGTTTTAGACCATACAAGGCCTTCTTCAAATTTCACACATAACTGATATCCTTCTAGTTGTTCAATGTAGACTTCATCTTCAAGTTACCCATTCATAAAATTTGATTTCACGTCCATTAGTACACTTTAATATTCTTGGAGCATGCATAAGCTAAGAGAAATCAGATTGCTTCCATTCTGGCAATTGGGGAAAATGTCTCTTCAAAGTCGATTCCTTCAATATATGTGTATCATTTATATACCAATCTATCTTTGTTCATTGTAACATGTCCATCTTCATTCAATTTATTTTTGAAAACCCACTTTGTGCCAATCACTTTCTTATTCTTTGGTCTTGGAATCAATTCCCAAGTGTCATTCTTCTCTAGTTGATCAAACTCTCCATCCATGGAATTATTCCATAATTCATCCTTCCTAGCCTCTTCAAAACTGTTTGGTTCAATCGTAGATAAGAGTTCTAGGTGCATTTGTTCTGGTGAATGGATTCTTCTTCTAATCTCAACTTATGCATCCTTGTTTCTGATAATCTGATCTGAAGGATGATTCTTCTATACGCATTTGCTAGGTGTCTTTGGAGGCACTTATTGAACTTGCTCTTTTACTTCTGTCTAATCTTTTTCATCTTCCCCTTCTACTTCTTGTTCATCTTCTGCTTCTTCTTCATAAAGTTGTTCAACTGATTCATTTTCTTCTTCCTTTGATTCTCATCCACCTGTTTCATCAGTTGTTACATTGATGCTTTCCACAACTTTGTTCAAGCTCATATTGTAACACTTATATGCTTTCCTTGTACTTGAGTAACCAACAGGTACTCATTTTTCCACATGAGAGTCAAACTTTCCCATTATGCCATCTTCTCTTTTGATGTAGCATTTGCTTCCAAATACTCTGAAGTGCTTCACATTTGTTGGTCTTCCTTTCCAAGCTCGTAGGGAGTTTTTTCATTGTTGTTTCTAAGCATTACTCTGTTTTGAATGTGAATTGTTGTATGCACTGCATGTGTCCAAAAAATATATGTCAATTTGGAATCCATTAGCATTGTTCGAGCCATTTCCTGTGTAATTAACATCCATAATGTTCCTTTGTATATGAACCAATCTATGAATCCATGCTCTCTTCCACTGTCATATATTTGTCCAAACCTGCTAAGTTTTCTTACAAATGCATCTATGTCCATGCTTTCCAAGACTCTATTTCACAATTGTCCATAATGTTGACTTCTATTGAAGTCTTCACTACTACAACTATCAAACTGTATTTCTCCTAACTGACTGCTCTGGATCTGTCTACTCAAACTTTGCAAGTTTCTCGAAGGATGGTTCTTTGGTCTATCATATCTATCGCATAGACTCCCCCTGCCTAATATTCATGTTACCTAGGAGTCTCTAAGTCGGATGGCTTAGAATAATTCTTGCTCTGATGTGTATTCATCATCATCTTCATTGGTAGATTCATCATCTCTCTACGCTCTGACTTCTTTCTTTCTTTATGTGAATTTATCTTTCACTATAATGCGTGAAAGTACAATCTCTTGAGCCTATTCCTTATTTACCTTTCCTTGTTTTCTTTCAATTATTTTCCAAACCTTATGTATCTGACATCTTTCTTTTTCTCTATAGAATTTTCTTCATCTCGTTTTATTTCCAATCTTGCGATCTTTGGGACCTGGTCTTTGTTCACCTGTTCTTCGTGTTTTCTTATCCATCCTTTCTTATATCTGATATCAGTGTTCTCTTTCATGGAAGTATCGATCATGCTTCTACAATCACTAGCTATGTGTCCATAGTTATGACATTTGTAACATTCAATGTTATGTGGGGCCACATAGGCATTTCTTGCTTGAACATTTTTATAATCCATGCAATCTGCAACCTTATGTCCAAAATTAGTACAATAAAAGCAATGAACATAAAAGAAATTTGCATACCTGTGAGTGAATGATCTTGTTTGTGGTGTAGTCCTTATGAATTTCTTCCTTGACTGATCATGATCATGATTGAAGATTCTTTGTGGCTTGAACATGGATGGTATTCTTGAATATGTATCTTTAATAGTTTTCTTAGATTATGGTTGACCACGACTCCTTCCTTTGAGTACTTCTGCATAACTCTTTCTATTTTCTTCATTCTTCTTTTCTAGCAACCTAGAGTGCTTATCTTCATTCTCTATAACTGATGTGGATGTTTTTGTGTCTTCAACATTCTTGTTGAGCTTGATGATTTTACTTCTCAATGTAACAACTTATTCTTCAAGCTTCTCAACATCTTCTTCTTTTTTCATTATCTGAGACTTCATGACTTCTTATGTTCTTTTCGCTTCTTCAAGCTGAATTTTTAATGTGATTATTTCTTCTTCAAGTCCTTTCTCTTCTTGACCAAACTCTGCCTCAAGTTGGTTTAGATCGTTAGTTCTTGCTTTAAGATGATCTGTCAATATCTTTTATCTCATTTATGCTTCTTCTTTCTGTGCTTCTATGTTGGATTACAAATACTTCTTTTGATCTTTAAGATTTTCTTCGATCTTTTTGGCTTCTTCTAGCCAATTTATTAAGTTCTTGATGACCTGTTGGGCTTCTTCAAAAATGTGATCATTTTGCTTTTGTGTCATGAATTCTTTCTTGAGTGATTTGTTTTCTTCTCTTTATTTTCTTAGTTCATCTAAAGCACTGATAAATTCTTCTTCATAATTGTCTTCTTTTTCAATTAGTTTTTCTATCTCATTTCCTTCATGGCATTCTATTTCAAGATGTCCATGTTTTTCACAATTAAATCAAAACAACATATCTCTGTTGATTATGTACTCTTCATCTTCTGAATCTTTTTGACATGGTGAACATATTTCTTCTTTATATGTACCTACATCTTCTTTGGCATTTTATGAATCTGCGATGGGTGAAGAATATATATCATGTAACTTATCCCAAAGTTCTTTGGTTGATGAAAATTTACCAACCTTTTCTGTTATCGGATTAGGTAATCCTTCCCAGATGAAATTCATTGCTATTTTGTTATTTTTCTTCAATTCCTTCTTGGTTGAAGTCTTTTCCCTTTTTGAACTATCATATCATGTAACGACTGATAGCCAAATATAATATCCATGTTCCTGTAAAAATACTTTCATCCTTCCACTCCATAGCTCATACTTTAAACCATTCCAAACATTAAACAATGGTACTCCATTCTCAGAATAATCCATGATCTCCTTCTAGTGGTTAAATTTTTTCCTGAAGGAACCTACTCTGATACCAATTGTTGGATTACTGAGAGGGGGGGTGAATCAGTAATCAAGCAATTTAATACTTTTTAACCATAAAATGTAAGTGTTATATCAATGTAGAATTATCATCCAATAGTTGTAGAGTAAATAAATAATGAACAAATGAACAATCATACACATACATGGTACACCAATGTTTTTACGTGGAAAACCAAAACGGGAGAAAACCACATAATATTTTTTCTTATATGTCTTTAAGAATTACATTCATTGGAAGCACCAACTTCCTTTGTTTTTCAGCTTCAACTGGAAGGAGGCTCTAACCCCCTAGTTTCTTAGGATACACCCTGAGTGAATATCTTACTCCCCAATTCTCTGGCTACAACCAGAAGGAGGCTACAACCCCCTATGTTCTTCGGATACAGCCGGAAGGTGGCTACAACCACATGTCCTTGCCTCATCCAACTGCCCTAAAATATAAGTAGAATGATGGAACCACTGTCACACTATCACTGTGAGATATATTGTTGTAAAAATGTACCAATCAACCTGCACCAAACAACCTATACCAATAACCTGTGCCAACATGTATTCTAAATAGTGCATCAACCATGCACCAACTTGTACCTCAACATGTACCATCAATGAGTGCATAAAACATGAAACAAATATGTACCAATCATGCATCAAATACACATAAACTATGACTCATCAATGTGTACCAACATCATCAACTACACACCTCATGTATGTGCCAACTCATGAACTACTTGTCTCAACCATGTACCAAACATGTACCTCAACCAAAATCCCTCATCAATTTCATCATCCAAATCTGATATGTAACTCTGTAATAGACCTAGTATACATGATCACATCCATGCAAACCTTCCTTAACTTTAACAACAAGAGACTAGCATTTTTATCAAAATTTACTTTAGTCTCACATGACTAATTTTGGATTAGTCAACAACCCTAACTTGAAATAATCATAACTATGTACCTGTAATGAATAAAGATCTAAAAATAGTACACAATGTTATTTAGTGTCTTTTATGCAATTCCTCCAGGTTTCACTACTTGGAACCTCTCATAAAAAGAGTTATAGAAAAAAATGGCATGCCTTGTTGAATTCTAACTTATTCTAGAGAGAGAACTTGTAGAGTGTGCCCCGCACAAAATATTCGTTGTATGGATCTAAAAATAGTACACGAAATACTAGAGACTATACTATAACCAATACATTTGGTCGTATTGAATTTAGATCTTTTATGAAGAATTTATGAGATTTTTACCCGAAACACCTATTTTAGACTAGTTTCAGGACTATCCATAAACCCTATTTTCCACTGAGTGTAACTCCAAAAATACAACGACCCACAAGACAAAATTTTTATCACAGCTACTAGGATATGTTTCCACAACGATCTCCATATTTCACTGTTTGAATCATTCTATAAAAATATTTTTTTCAAAAATGATTAGATGACCTGTAAATAACATACCTTAGAAAGCATCATCAAAAAAATTTATCCTCCCTTGAATTTCGACCTTCTTTACTTCACCTTCCCTCTGAAATTCACCTTAGATATCCTTTGGTTACCTCAGCCACTTGTATATATTCAATATTCTCAAGTGTGATTAAAATTAGACACCCTTGCCTCTTATTTATATTTTTATGTAGCTTCCTCAAGGGGTTGCCTTCTAACCATCTTAAACCACTTTCTCTATTTTAGGGCTAACCCACTTCTAACCACTTGTCCACTTAGTAATTTCTCCATTAACTTTATTATTTAAATAATTTATTTTGTATCCACTTTGAATTATAGTACACTCATCACTTCACTTTATTATTTAAATAGTTTCTTCTTTGCAACCACTTTGACTACTTTGACCTTTTGGGGCTTCTGACTCATGACGGTTCGCCAACTTCACATGGACATAACTCTCTAACCGTGAGGATTTATGTGATGTTACACATACTGTCGGAAATGGCATGACATGTACTATCCATCTAGAATAGACTTACCTTAAAATATATTAAAACTCATACCAATATACATCAAACAAACTTGGGTCCATTACCCAAACCTTACCGGAATTTTCTACCGGACTTTCTTCAAGGGTTGACATCAATGACAACCAACCCAATTAATCAAGAATCTCATCAAAAACTATTGTATTTAGTCTCTACTTAATGTTGGCTCAATCCTCACTTGTGCACATCTTTCTTAACATTGGGAGGTTGAATACCAAAGGTTCATCCAAAGTTTGACCAAAAAAACCCCAAGGAATCAACATATCAATCCCCAGACAAATAATAAAGAAAGCTTCACCCACGATGTCATGAGGATCACAAATACCATCTAGTCTTTTGTCAATGATGATGAAGGACTTAATTTCAAAAAAATTCCATCTGGGCAGGCATTCAAACAATCCATTCAAAACTACTTAACAAATGACAGTAGAAAAAAACAATACAGACATTCCATTGACACATAAGTAATACCTCATAAGATCAGAATTATTGCAGCTTTATTATCTTCTTTCCATCACTACAAATATACACTAAGCAATTCATTCATTGAGAAAAACAAAGTGTTTTTCTCTTATCCAATTTCCCAATATTAGATCACCCAACACCCTACATTTTTTCTAGAATCTACAAGTATGACAGACCCGAACTTACAACTAGATACATTACAATAGATACACTCAAAGATAGCTTAGTAACAACAATACCCATAGACTAACAAGATATCTAACTCTCTTTCTATTGTTGTTTCTTCCTTTCATATTCTTCTAGACTCTAGTGCTTTATCTCTTTTAGTTCTTCCCTTCTCATTCCTCTAGTTTCTAATCATGTATTCTTATTCTACCTGCATGAATTCCACGTAGCCTTTCTATAATCAGGGAAATATTAACTACCTAAATTTCTCATCTGGTAGTAATCATTTGGGGAGATTCCCTGAAGATTCTCTTCTTGATTCTGATGTGCACGCAGTTTCTTCTTGATTCCTGATGCAGATCAAAAAACTCAAATTGGCATGCACATAAAAACCTTTATTTGGTGTGTGCGCCTCATATCACCTTTCACGCAACTACTTGAGTGTGCACGCAACTAGAATAGGTGTGGACAACTTCATTGGTGCACACATGCAATATTTACCCAAAACATTAGGTGCCAACACACCCCCACCACTATTGTTTAGCTCATCCTTGAGCCAAATGCCTCATTAAGTGACTGACACAAAGGAAAAAACTGTCTAGAGGAGCTCTTGGATGAATACCTTGAGTTGGTGATCAGTGTAAATGTGTTGACCTACACAGAATAGATCTAGCTAAACAATGATACACACATTTGCTGAGAGAATTGGAAAAGGAAGAAGAAGGAAAGAAATAAAGGAAAGAATTATCATTAACCATTGTGAATAATGAATAATTTACACATGATATACTCTGTATAACTCAATGAGTTTGACTTGAGGTGAACCAAGTCGCCATAGTGGGGGTCTAGAGTGATATGGACACACACCAGTAGTTACGGGAGTGAACTGCCACCTATTCTAGTATCTCAGGCAGTTAAGGGAGTGAACTTCCACCTATTCTAGTCTCTTAGGCAGTTACGGGAGTGAACTGCCTCCAATTCTAGTCTCTCAGGTAGTTAAGAGAGTGAACTGCCACCTAGTTGAGTTAACTAGTCAACTAGTCTTTAGTTAACTGACTGAACAGAAAGTAGTGAGGATTTAACTCAAGGAATCAAGGATAATGCGCCACTTTGGTGATGATACCAGGGCAAGGTCTAATTATCATGGTGATGATCCCAATGTTGCATGGTGATGATCCCAATGCAACATCTAAACTCAACTCAACTAGTCAAATTGAAGTGTGAACTGAAAGAGAATATTCTCTAGGTGGAATATTCTCTCCTAAAATATAGGAGACTGGATAATGACTAATTATGACTAATGAACAAATAAAAACCTTAGGAAAAATAAATCCTAGGTGTGTGTGAAGTAACTCCAACACCCCCCTTGAACATCACTATGGTGAAAATAAAGATTGGGTCCCAGCAACGAGGCCATGTTAGGTACCCAAGTACAAAAGATACACTGAAAATAAAGTGAGGAAAGATGGAAAACCTCATGGGAAACCCCCCCCTCAAGGTACAATGTATGTAAACAGAAGAACTACAGTTGCTAGGCAAATGTGTCCTTCACTCCAATACGACCTCGCAAAGAATGGAATTTATGCTCAATGAAGGTCTTGGTGAAAATGTCTATCGTCTATTCTGCTGAAGGATAGAACTGTAAGTCGATGATCCCCTCATGTACTAAGTCCCGGATCTAGTGCATGTGGATCTTGATGTGCTTCACCCACTACCTCTGAACTGGATCTCTGCAGAACTTCAGAGTGCTCTGGTTGTCACACCAGATGACGATCGGCCGATGAAATTGAATGCCCAACTCAGTGAGAAAATATTGTAGCCACATAGCCTGAATGGTTATGTTAACTACCCCTATGTACTCTGCCTTGGCTGAAGATAGAGCAATGGCAGCTTGCTTCTTGCTTAACCAACATATAGGCCCGGAACCAAGACTGAGTGAGTAACCAGATGTGGACTTGCGATCAATGTTATCGCCAGCCCAGTCGGAATCAGTAAACCCAATGACATATAATGTAGAGTTTGTTGCATAATAAATCCAAAAGGTGATGTTGCCCTGTACGTATCGAAGGATATGCTTTGCATCTTTCCAATGTATCTCATGTGGCTCATGCATGAACCTGGAAACTGCACCAATTGCATATGAGATGTCTGGTCTGGAGTGTGTGAGATACAAAAATCTCCCCACTAGCTGTCTGTATAGTGTGTTGTCAACCATTAGAGTCTCCCAACCATCCTCAAGTTTGACTCCTGATAGGAAAGGAGTCGGAGCAGACTTGCAGTCTGTGATGTGAAATCTCTCAAGGAGATCTCGTGCATACTTGGCTTGAGACAGTTTGATGCCTGATGCATCCTGACTGATCTCAAGTCCAAGGAAGAAGTGTAGAGGACCCATGTCCATCATCAAAAACCTGTCATGAAGAGTCCTCTTGACTGCAACTATCGCTGAAGTCGAGCAACTGGTCATCAACAAATCATCGACATACAGAACTAAAAGTAGAAGTGAATTAGCCGTCCTGAGCACGTATACATTAGGGTCTAATTTACAATGTACAAAGTTATGTGAAGACAAATAGGAGTCCATCTTGGCATACCATGCCCTTGGAGCCTACCTGAGGCCATAAAGTGACTTCTTTAGTTGACAGACCAAAGATGAGTCCAACATAAATACCTGGGGCTGCTCCATGTAGATATCCTCAGAGAGATCACCGTGAAGAAATTCATTCTTCACGTCCATCTAATGGACCTCCCATCCCTTGGCTACCGCAATGGCAAGTGCCAATTGTATGGAATCCGTCTTCTTTACTGGAGAGAAGATCTCATCATAGTCTGTAACACCCTATTTCCCCCAGTCTGTAAAAATAACTATATTGGCCAAGAACTATGGCAAACTCAAAGATGTGAATGTTTGATTTGACAGACCTTTGTATAAAGGTCGATGAATGTAAATAATATCATGAATATGTATCGCATGATTGTTGGGAGGAGGATGTGTTGAAAGAGACCATGATGGCTGATGAGAGGTGGTGGAAGGGGCCGAGAATGGTTGTGTTAACTTCCACCGAACCGAAACCGTACTGGTTTGTACGTGCTAGGAAACCAAAGCTCACTCTCAGACCCCGGAATGAATTACCCACCCGGATGGTAGGTGGGGAGGCTCCTCAAGAGTAAATGAGGAGATGGGGGTGAACTGCCCATTCATAGAAGCTCTTAGACCTGACCATCAAACAGGAAAATTCATGCCACATGCAACCTCGCAGGAGGAAGGCAAGGAAAGAAGTGTGGAAGAGGGGGACAGAGGGGAGGGCACGCGATAGGAATTGTGGAAGGAGAAACAGAAGAAATCCGAAAAATACAATGAGTCATGAGCAGAGGAGAAGGAGAGTAACCTTCGTCCTGGACTTCTGATGAGCTGGAAATAGGAGACTGAGTCTCAAAGCATCATGGTCTAGCTCGGGGGTGGATAGTGGTAAATCTGATTGGAATCACTGAGCCTACGGTTGGGTGGAAACGATCAAACCTCTCAGCAGTCGCGTCACACCTGGTGCTATTTTGATAAGTGTTTATATATCGTATCTTGAATTGAATATAATGGATGCATGTTCATGTTTGTACACTCATAAATGATTGATTTATGTATAGAAGTGTTTGCCTGGTGTTTTGATTAGAAATAATGGATGCATGCTTATACTTATATGACCATAATCGACTTATGTATAGAATGAATAAGTTTAGATTACGAGCCCATTCCCTTGATATTTGTCCCATATGCTTGATTCATGCTATGCCCTAGTTTGATTTCCCGAAGGCACCTCCTTCCAGAAAGTTCCCTCACATTCCAGAGCTGGAGTGAGTTCCTTGAAAGGAATACCATTTTAGTAAACATACGAGCTTACCTCACCCCTGTCACAGAGTTCATAGCTTGGTAATTTGAGAAGGCCTTCTAGTCAGGTCACCAAGCCTAGGGATAATTACCCAAGAACCTGTTGAAGGATTTTGTGGTTTAAGTTTGGAAACCTTGTACCAGAGAGAATGGTTCCCTCAGGTTTTCGACGTTTCGGCAATCGGGAAACCCAGTGGAAAGTTTCCTTGTACTCGCCAGTTGTGAAATCCCAATATGTGAAACCTCGAAATGGTCTAGCGTGGATAGGTTTTGATGTTTCGGCATTCCATCACCCAGGAAACCGAAGGGAAAGTTCCCTTGTACTCGTCAGTCGCAAAATCCCGATATCTGAAACCCTGAAATCGTCTAGCGTGGATAGATTTTGAAGTTTCAGCATTTCGGCACCCATCAAACCCAAGGGCAGGTTCCCTTGTACTTTCCAGTCACTAAATCCCAATATGTGAAACCCTGAAATGGTCTAGCGTGAATAGGTTTTGATTTTTTGTCATTTTGGCACTCGGGAAAGCCAAGGGCAAGTTCCCTTGTACTTGCCAGTGGCGAAATCCCGATATGTGAAACCCCGAAATGGTCTAGTGTGGATAGGTTTTGATGTTTCGGCGTTTTGACACTTGGGAAACCCAAGGGAAAATTCCCTTGTACTTGCCAGTCACGAAATCTCGATATGTGAAACCCCAAAATCATCTAGCGTCGATAGGTTTTGATGTTTCAACGTAATTCCCTTGTACTCGCCAGTCAAGGAATCTCGATATGTGAAACCCCGAAATGGTCTAGCGTGGATAGGTTTTGATGTTTCGGCATTTCAACACCTAGGAAACCCAAGGGCAAGTTCCCTTGTACTCACCAGTTGTGAAATCCCGATATGTGAAACCCCAAAATGGTCTAGCGTGGATAGGTTTTGGTGCTTTGGAGTTTCGGTTCCTGAGAAACCTAGGTGTGAGACCTCCTGTCTTCGCATATCGTGAAATCTTGATTTGCGAAACCCCCAAATGAGCTTAGAGATGTATATGGTCTTCAGAGTTTCGACTCCTAGGAAACCCAGGTGCAAGACCTCCTCTCTTTTCATATCGTGAAATCCTGACTTGCGGAACCCTAAAATGAGCTTAGTGGATATAAGGATTTCGGTGTTTCGACACCCGGAAAACTGAAGGGTATGAACCCCTGGTCTTCATATATCGTGAAATCCCAGTATGTGAAACCCTGAAAAATGGAGTGCCAAGATTTAATCCGACCCATTGATAAATTCGATGATCTGTTGGACCTTAGGTTTTGGCACTTCGAAAGACAGAGAGCAAGGAAATGCTTGCATCATGATTCCCCGAATCGTGAAAGCTGAAAGAACCTTTCTAGAAAGGCCATAGTTCATAGCCAACGACCACATGCGGAAGGGAGGGTCTATATTAGGCCCCATAGAAATTCAGGGATTCTGTTCCTCAAAGAAAAAACAATAAAAAAAAAAATCTTAGCTATCGTAGTGGGTGTGTGACAACTTGATATCAGAGCATGGTTACAACACTTGGCCTACTTGGGCTCATGAACAGATTGCGCAAAGACTCCATTCGAGGTACTCTTAACAGGAGTAGCCCTCTATCTTAACCCCCTTAATCACAAGTTGAATTTAAGAATGAAAACTCCTATTGTGTGTGTGCATGTGAAAAATATGAATAATGTGTTGGTTATGAATGAATATAAATATTGACTAACAACAAGTGTTTTTCTTCTACACAGGAGCGGATGATCAACTGAGGGAAACTACAAATGCATAGAATGGTGACACATCATGAAGTGGGGGATGGCTCCCACAATAGAGACAAAGAGTCTGACGAAAGGAGGGCGGTAGGGACCCCTCCAGATCTAGCTGAGACTGTGAGGAGCCTCATGGTCAAACTACAGAGCTACAAGGTCGACAACGAGAGGATGATAAAAGAGAAAGAGAAGAAAACGGAAATTAATGCAGTCTTACTGCATGGTTTGTCTGACATACAAAGATAATTGTAGCATGAACCTGACACCAATCACACAGATTGACGACAGACAAAGAAAAGTCGAAGTCCACCTAAGATATGGAAACGTGGTCTTTCAAGTGGCCACACTGGGAAGAGCACCTTGAGAAAAGTCCACCCTAGAGATAAGGGACAAGTGTCAAATGATTCCTGTTATCGCACGGTTTGTAGGAAAGGGCCAAGGGCTTTGAAACCGGCGTAACAGGAGCTTCCCCACCCACTGTCACCTCGATGGGGGGCTCTTTCTATTTAGGAGGGCAAGTCCAAGGGAGACGTCCC
>ML795724.1:354698-434495 GCA_009831015.1 Picea engelmannii | reverse complement strand
GACATCAAGTTTTAACAATGGCATTTCACTTTTATTCTTATGAACATTTTTCTTTCCATTAGATTTAGAACTTGAACTTGAAGAAGAAGGAGAAGAAGGAGGTGTTGATGGAGGTGAAGGAGGAATCTGAGGATGGTCCTCTTTATCTTCACTTTTTCCTTTTGAAGATTCACCCAAAACTGGTCTCTTTCGTTCTAGTTAATCCTCGTACAAAACTTTCACCATCTCCGACATAGCAAGGAATGTTTTCCAGAATTCTTTCTCATCCTGAGAAATCCCTTCTTCCGATGCCATCTTCTCGCTGTGAGAAGATCTCTTTCTCAATCCAATTAATGGATTCTCTGCAACAAGCTCACCTTCACCACGTTGTAGCTTTTACCTGGTTAACATGCAAAACTCAAATCCAAACGTCAACTAGCTCTGATACCACTTGATCCGTCGAATCTTTTAATGACTATGGTTGAGTTTTAATTTTGCATGTGTTAATTATCCAATTGAGACGCTTAATGAAAGAATGAGGAAAGAAGAGGAATTATTACAGCCATATACACATTTTCAAATCTGAAATGAAGTAATAAACAACAAACCATAACACGAGGATTGATAACGGAGTTCGGCACAACTTTGCCTACGTCTTCGAGCCTTTGTCTCTATGGGGGAGGCTTCTTTATTTCTGTTCAAAATCTCAAAATTACATCCCAGCAATGCCAATTGGCTACAAGATTGATCTGGTCATGTTCTTCCATATCTCTAGAACCCTGCAAATAAAATGACACGCAAAATGGATGTCTGGAGCTCCCAGAAATGGCCCGCAAGCGACTGCTCCTCAATAGCTTCTCTACATAAAAATGGCTTTGGCTTGGCTTCCCTTCAGCATAAATCTGCTCTGACTGTCCTTCCATGGCCTCAAACAGACCTAGTTCATATAGATCTGAAGTTGGTTATCCATCCCCAACTTCCTCCGAAAATTTGGGCTCAAAAAATGCCCAATATCTCCCAATAATGGAGAAAATCCATTAAAAACAGGCTCAATATCAACTAAAATCCCAAACTATAGCAAAAAATCCATTTGGTATAAAAATATGGGCACAACCCCCAAAACGCATGCCCTTGGTCACTTGGGTGCCTCCATGTGGCCAGGCACTGTCCTCTTGGCGCGCTAGCACAACGGTGTCTGGCTGGCTCCTGGTCCTGTGGCGTGGTCATAGGACCTGATGGCTAAACCCGCGCCCTTTTTGGTAGGGATAGCCCCTGGTCCGGTGGTGGTTACATGCTAGCATGGGGTCCAAGGGCTAGGCCCTATCCATTACTCCCACGCTCTCGGTTATATGGAGCGGTCACGTCATACAACATACCGTGGGTTGGGGCTAAGTCCCAGCCCTTTCTGCCTCCGACCTTTTCTTTGACTAAATTCAAATATGTTTTTTGCCATATAGATAACAAGGAACACCCTTGGGGCAGCCGATTAGCCCAGTCCTGCTAGTCCACATCCCAGAGGAGAGGTTGGGGGTTCGACCTCGGTGGAAACCATAAAATTTTACATAAACCACGAACCAACCACAGGGTGCCACGTGGAAGCCCATGACTGGGCCACGTGGCACATCAACAACCAAACAAAATCTACCAAGTGTCAGATGTTGACTCGTCCAAGTATCTGCCTCGTGCCCTGCCACCTATCACCGTACCTTCCCAGTCGCCTGCTGATGTCATCATTCCATGTCAGCCTGTGCCACGTGTCACCCTTACAGTGGTGACATGTGTCACCCTATGACTAGTCCAGTTCTCTGTCGTACGCCACATCACCTACCACTTTTCGTCTCCAGGGGTTGCCACATCATCTACACGGCCATATGGCCTGTACAGTCAACTTTCCACGTGGCACTGTACGAACTGTACAGTCATCCCCTTTTTTTTCCTGTTTGTTTTTTCGGACAGAATGCGATATCTTTCGCATACGAAGCACGTTTGACGAAGTAAATATATGGCCAGAATCAAGAAGACGAGGCGGACGCAATGGCATTGGTTTCATCGGATTCCGAGAACTTTCATTTTTTAGCCTTTTTGAGCCCTGTCAGGCTCCTGGATCTGATTCTGGATCATCCCTTGTACTCGCCAGTCGTGAAATACCGATATGTGAAACCCCGAAATGGTCTAGAATAGATAGGTTTGGGGGCTTCATAATTTCGACTCTTGGGAAACCCATGTGCGAGACCTCCTGTCTTCGCATATCACGAAATCCTGATTTGCGAAACCCCCAAATGAGCTTAGCGATGTATATGGGCTTCAGAGTTTCGGCTCCCGGGAAACCCAGGTGCAAGACCTCATGTCTTCACATATCGCGAAATCCCTACTTGCGGAACCCCGAAATGAGCTTAGTGGATATAACGAATTCAGTGTTTTGGCAGCCAGGAAACCGAAGGGTATGAACGCCTCGTCTTCATATATTGCGAAATCCGAGTATGAAAAACCTCGAAAGGTAGAGTGTCGAGATTTAATATGACCCATTGATAAATTCGCTGATCTATTGGACCCTTTTCGGGTTTCGACACTTCGAAAGGCAGAGAGTAGGGGAACGCTTGCATCGCGATTCCCCAAATTGCGAAAGCCAGAAGCACCTTTCTGGTAAGGCCACAAGTCATAGCCAACAACCACATGGGGAAGGGAGGTTCTGTACCAGGCCCCATAGAAAATTGGGGATTCTGTTCCTCGAAGAAAAGACAAAAAAAAGAAAAATCTTAGCTACCGTAGTGGGTGTGTGACATAGTCAATACCATGAACCTGCTGAAAGCCTTTGGCGACAAGCCTAGCTTTGTATCTACTGATCTATCAATCCATTGTGCTCTTGGTCCTGTAGACCCATCTGCATCTGACAAGTTTCCTCCTAGAAGGAAGGGGAACCAGATCCCAAGTCTAGTTCTCGAGGAGGGAGTTGTACTCCTGCATGGTGGATTCCTGAAAGGGATTTCCAGCAACCTCACCATAAGACTGTGGATCTGAAGACTGAACCAAGAAAATATGCCTGGAAATCAATGGTTCAGTGATAGTGAGTGCAATAGGAGGCTCCTCGAAATCAAATCAAGTCTTCCTAGTATCGGTTGGATCACTAAGGATATCCCCTGCATCTTGAAGAGTAGTCTATGCCCACTTGGGCCTCTGCTCTAGCTCTGCAACTACATCTGGATGCTCTAAATCTGCATTTGACTGTAGTGACTCTGAATCTAAATAATCTGATTTCTCTGAATCAAAACTCTCGTCTGAAGAAGAGTCAACATGTGCATTCTTACCATATTGGACAGGTGGAAGAGTGAAGGTGTCTGCATGCCACTGCTGAGGTACATGCGAGACACTTTCCTCGAATTGGACACTACGCTCAATGATGAGTCGGTCCAAGGAAAGATCAATAAGCTAATATCCCTTCACATCGTCGAGGTATCCAACAAAAACACACTCAGTTCTCTATGGATCAAGTGCCTTCAACTTTTCAGAGGGAATCCGGGCCCATGCACGTGAACCAAAAATGAAAAAGAGGTCCACTTCCGGTTTGAGGCCGCTCCAAGCCTCATAGGGGGTCTTATACTTGATAGATCTATGAGGAGATCTGTTTTGGATGTATGTTGCACAGTTAAGTGCTTCAGCACATAGTCTCTGTGATAGTGACTTTGCATGCAACATGCAAGATGCCATCTCCTTTAGAGATCTGTTTTTCCGCTCAGCAACTCCGTTTTGCTGCGGAGTGTAGGGAACTATATGCTGCAACTGAATCCTTGCCTCATGAAAAAGATTATGAATCTCATGATTCACATACTCTCCCCCATTATCACTTTAGAGGACCTTGATATTCTTTCCAAACTGTGTCTCAACCAAATCTTTGAAATCTTTGAGGTGTTGAAAGACCCATGGATGATTTTAGGGGCTAAATTTCTCTCATGGGCTAATTTTCCATGTTTTTTCCAAAAACGATATTCACTATTTTAAAAATGATTCACCCAAATTCTATAGGATAAAATTATTTTACCTTCAAAATCGCCAAAAATTTATAAAAACTATATTAAATACTTAGAAGTTTGAATATTTTTACAAACATATCGCCAAACATTTATAGTTGGCATATGAAGGATTAATACGATTCGCCAAGGTTTCTACATTTTAAAATAAATTTCCATCCTTTAAATCATCCTTGGAAAGACCTCAGATTTTTGCATGAGAAAGTAGATCCAAGAAAAACGTGAGAAATCATCAACAAAAATGAGAACAAACCTCACCTTGTTGATCAATGGATGCAAAAAAGGACCCATGAGGTCACTGTGGATCAGATCTAAAGGTGCAGAAGCTTGCTAAGACTTTCCTTTACGAATTTCTCCTGAGGGTGTTTTCCGAGAACACATCCCTCACATACTCCCTTGGAGAAATGGATGTCTGGTAGACCATCAACCAATCTGTGCTTGCTAAGTTGTTGCATGTATCTGAAATTCAAATGTCCAAACCTTTCATGCCATATCCTACTACCTTCATCAACATGAGTAAGCAGTAAAGCAGAATCAGATTCAATGAATTCAGAAAATATATACAATCTAGACTGATGATTTACCTCACTGGTAGCAACCATGGAGTTGGTTTGCATGTTATATATGTCCACAAAATTTGGTGTGAATACGAATTTCTTTTCGGTGTCAGAATTTGTTATCTAATACACGAAGAGAATATGAGTTCTCGAAGCTTCTATTGGTGAGTTCAATCCTTCCTTTGCCGGTGACTTCGACGGAAGAATTGTCCCCCATCATAATAGGAGGACCTTTGCATGCATCCAAAGAAGAATAGACTACTTTTGAGGCAGCCATGTGATGTGATGCTCCTAAATCTATGATCCAAGCATTGGGAGAGGAGTTGATTGCAATCAAGGCATGGATAGAATTTCCTTTCTTGGAATTCAGATCTTTTGGCTTCTTCTTCTTTGCACCCTCAGGGATGTGATCTCCAAGGTTGTTTTTCTGAAGTATCTGAGACATCATATCTATTTGTTTTTTCATGCATGCGGATTCCGAATGGAATCCTTTGTCACAGTATGTGCATTTCTCTCCTTTTCTTCCCTTTTCTCCTTTGGATCTAGAGGCATCGGTGAAGGGTTTTGTGTACCCTTCCTTCTTTGTATGTGCATGAGCTTTCCACTTATCTTTATCTTTATATTTCTGATATTTGTGGCTTCCATTATGCACAGTGAGTGCATGCGCCCTTGGGCCTTTGATTGAGCCCATGTTGATGAGCTTGGTTTTCTCTTGTGTCATGGATTCGATAAATTCCTCAAGAGAAGGCATCTTCCAGGTGGCTCCAGAGGAAAATCTGACAGTATGGAATGTAGATATGAATACTTAGAATTCAGGACCAATCTTGGAGAGAATGGTGAGAACCATTTGTTTCTCCTCCTTCGATTTATCAACCCCTCAAGCTTTGAGTTGCAATAGTAAATCCTTGAATTTTGTAAAGAAATCTTGGATATTCTCGAAGCCTTTTGGATCCAATGTGAGCATATCCACCTCCATCATGTGTCCCTCATATCATCCTATTTTCCAAAGAGACCTTCCAATATGGTCCAAGCTTCATTGGGAGTGTTATTGGAAGATATATGAAAAAGGAGATCGGGAGAAATAAGACTACAAATTGTTTCGAGTGCCTCATCCATGCGATTTAAGTACTTGGATTTTTCTTGGGATGATGTCGGCTTGGTATCTGTATTCATGGTTAACCTATACAACCCTCTGGATCGAAGATGTATGGCTATTTTCTCCTTCCATGCAAAATAGTTGTAAGGTGTAAGAATGAATTCTTTTTGGAATTCCATCTTTCCACTGTCTTCAATCTTTTGTACCTGCAAAACATTTTGGTGTAGCTTTTGCTTAGCAGTTTGAGAGCTCTAATACCATGTAAATGTGTTGACCTACACAGAATAGATCTAGTTAAAAAATGATACACACATTTGCAGAGAGAATTGGAAAAGGAAGAAGGAGAGAAAGAATGGAAAGAATTATCATTAACTGTTGTGAATAATGAATAATTTACACATGATATACTTTGTATAACTGAATGAGTTCGACTTGAGGTGAACCAATTCTCCATAGTGGTGGTCTAGAGTGATTTTGACACACACCAACAGTTATGGGATTAAACTTCCACCTATTCTAGTCTCTCAGGTAGTTACAGGAGTGAACTACCACCTAGTTGAGTTAACTAGTCAACTAGTCTTTAGTTAACTGACTGAACATAAAGTAGTGAGGAATTAACTCAAGGAATCAAGGCTAATGCGCCACTTTGGTGATGATACCAAGGAAATATCGAATTAGCATGGTGATGATACCAATGTTTCATGGTGATGATCCCAATGCAACATCTAAACTCAACTCAACTAGTCAAACTGAAGTGTGAAACGAAAGAGAATATTCTCCAGGTGGAATATTCTCTCCTAAAATATAGGAGACTGGATAATGACTAATTATGACTAGTGAACAAATAAAAACCTTAGGAAAAATAAATCCTAGGTGTGTGTGAAGTAACTCCAACAATCAGACTCACTAAGGATGCCTTGAAGTTCCTAGGTGAGCTAAAAAACCACATTGACATCGACTATGGTGACCCTAGGAGCTGTCAAGTATATTGATTCTGATTGCTCAATAAAGGAGTCGGTAATGACCTATGCGTCTATTGACTTTGTATAAAAAATTAAGGCTGTATAGGCCACAATAATAATGAGCTATGATGTACTTTTTTGCTTAGTGTGGGTTACAAACCACTTTTTTATTGGATGCAGTAGATTCCATCGCAGTGGTGCACTCACCTAGATGTAAAGAAGCCACGATACTCTTTTGTTGCATTACCTCATCCTCGACTGAGAAGATTCAATCATCAATCATAGTCATCTCAGGTGGATTGTGTAGATGATTCCATAAGGAGAAGGTTTAGTCAATCACACTTGAAAATTCCTACACCCTATGTTGGACCTCTTAGAAATATTCTTTGGCCATCATAAGTTTTTTTTGTAACTAAATTTCTTCCAAAATCATTGGATGGAGTGGCAGATGGAAAAATGTAATTTGGGAGTCAAAATTTTGCAAGTGGGCCTTCACATATGAGAGCTTAACATAGAATGGGGTGTCATTCCCTTGTGTTGAAGTGGTCGGTATCTATGCTAGAGACTATCCACCATCCTGATAAGATCGTTGAATGCTATACTAATCTTAGTATAATGATCCTGCATTGTTGCATGTGCCATAACTTTTGCATCATACGTCTTCTGCAATGCCAAGTGATCCTGAACCTCCTTGTTATAATGTCCACACATATGATTATGTGTGGAAATTTCCACTTGGTGCTAGAGATGTAGTTTTGCATGAGAACTACCAAATATTTGGTGCCGCTCACTCAACTCAAAAAGTAAGGTGGAAACACAGTCTCTCATTATTGGAGTTGGAATTAGAAACAACATGATATCAATGTTGGTGATGTCCACCAGAATTGATGTGATGGGTCGAGTCGAAGAACCCATGTGGATGTACTGGAACATCTCCCTGAAGCTGGTGGTCGTGAAAGAGTGTCTGATGACAATGTTGTGACCCCGATTTTCCAACCTAGATGATCGACGTTGTGGGTTTATTTATATGTTAAAATTCTGAACATTAAATCATCAAATTGGGGGATTATAAGCTTTTAGATGCAAGCAAAACAAATGCAGGATCGAAGCCTATGTTGAACTATCAAAGAAATGCTAGAAAATCAAACTACACGATGGAGTTACATCCCTCAAAGAGGGTTACTCAAATATTATTCTGGCACAAGCCACACCCTGTAACATCCCCAGCCACCCATAGGTCGGGGTGTGTTACCTTCAAGACCACCCTTGGACTTCGTACTCTTATCGATACCTTCTTTAATTAATAAGGATGCATAATATAAAAGGTTTAATGACATGCACAAAAATATCCAACAAACATGCATAATATAAGATTTAATTAAACGATAATTGAAATAAACAATGGAATAAATTCATACACAGATAATAATATCACAACAGAGAGCACTTATCTTTATAAAAATGAGACACAAAATGGTTGTAGACCAAGGACGTTCCACCCAATCGTAGACACTACTACTCCAAATATCAACAATAGTGTCACCCCCAAGCCAGGGCTATGAATCCATAGGGACGGTTCCAGAGTGTTACTTGGGTTCCCAAACCAGTCAGCTCTCAAGATCTCACAGGTTTCCCAGCACCCACAACAATCCAAGTACCCAACTCTCTTCTACCCAACTTGCACCACCCAAGAGAATGGACCTCCACCCTTCTCTTCCATGCAGTCCCTCAGTCATTTCTTCTCCTTCCAAGGCTCCAACGCAGGTGATCCAGAATCTCAATGTTGGAACTCTCATGACTCACAATTGTGAGAAAAACAGGGCACATGCCAACGCATCTCATACATGAAGGCCTCAAGTCATGGTTGGATTGCAACAACGACCACTATAGCCAACTATCTTGTGGATAATATTCAACAGTTCCTTTCCCTTTACCAATCCAACACGTAGGTGAGGATGGATCAACGAATGGGTAAGTGGGTGCATGAAAGTGTGTGGGGGAAAGAATGGTACGAATGCAGAAGTGAAGGAGGGAATGAGCCAATGACCAACCCCAAAATCAGACCAGGGATGGGTTTAAGTATTTTTTGTGGGGAATCAAGAACCTCTTGGCCTTCCCCAAGAATCTCACGTAATTGATCCCCTCCCTTAGACAAAAAGGGTAATTAAAATAGGGAATAAACATTTATCCCCTCAAGTCCTCTCTCTTGTGGAATCATATCCCCCTATAACTCTATTCCTTGTTCGTCTAGCAGCCAACGATGTAGTTATTAATAATAATGATCAAAAACATTACATGTCTTGGGAATACTGGCACCTTTAATAATTGTTTGGGAACTCAGGCCTCTCAGCATTGTACCAATACATTATTTAAAATGGGGGGTCTGAAACCTGGGTTGTTACATCCCCTCCCCCTTATCTTGCCACTATACATAGTGCATATACAAAATAGAGATCAAAATATCAAATTTATTCAAAACGTTGTGGGTACTCTACCCGCATGGCATCTTCATGCTCTCAAGTAGCATCTTCAGTACTATAGCAGGTCCACTGAAAGTTTACCAGCTCTATAACTCGATTCCGAAGAATTTTGACCTTTCTATCCAATACCCGCACTGGCTGAACCTGAAATTCTCCCTCCGTCTCTACCTAAATCAGATGCCAATCAATAACATGGTTAGGATCATGTACATATTTATTTACTAAAGATACATGAAATACATTATGCATATTCATGGAAGAAGGAAATGCAAGAATGTATGCAATTGGTCCTATTCTGTCCAATATTTCAAATGGACCACAGAATTTGGCTGCCAGCTTTGTAAAACTACCTAATTTCAAAGAGATTTTCTTGGGATTCACTTTCAAAAGTACATGCTCCCCTACTTTAAATTCTCTAGCTGTCCTTTTCTTGTCTACATAAAAAAAAATTCTATCATCAGTTGCCTTTACATTCTACTTGATCTTAACCACCTAGTCTTCCATATCCTTGAGCAACTCCGGCCCAACTACCACTCTATCTATTGGGTTGTCCCAACTTACTGGAGTATCGCATTTCCTACCATACAAGGCTTAAAATGGGCTCATTCGCAATGAAGCTTGATACCCATTATTATATAAAAACTCAACCAAGTGTAAGTAATCTTCCCACTTAGATGGATTATCGATCACATACATTCTCAGCATGTCTTCAATTATTCGATTGACCCTCTCTGTTTTCCATCTATCTGGGAATAATATGTTGTGATAAATTTTATATTTGTGCCAAATCCTTTAAACAATCCCCTCCAGAAATTGGAGGTAAACTTTGTATCTATGTCCGAGATGATTTTCCTAGGTATCCCATGCAACCTAGCAATTTCCTTCATGAAAATTTATGCAATATTAGTCGTTGTATGTGTTGTCTTCATAGGAACAAAATGAGTAGCCTTCATTAATTTGTCAACCACCACAATGATTGAATCATGTTTCTTATTCGTTTTGCGTAATCCTATGATGAAATCCATGGTGATCACTCCCATTTATTTTCTGGGATTGGCAATGGCTGCAGCAACCCTGTTGGGTACCTATGCTCACCCTTCACCTTCTAACATTACATACATCAAGCGATGTAATCAGAAACATCCTTCTTCATTTCCGGCCTAAAGAACTGGCTTCTTACTACTGTAATTGTTTTCTCGTAATCGGGATGTCCAACATAAGGAACATCATGCATTTCCTTCAGTACCAAATTCCTCAGTTCTCCAGAACTAGGAACATAGATTCTATTTTTATGCATGAGTAATCAGTATTCCTTTATCTCATACTCCTTTATTTTCTGTTGTACATCTCCATTTTGTAAGTTTTCATTTACCTGTAGGTAATGCTGAGATGTAACAAGACCATCTAAAATTCTTCTCTTCAATTATGGTTTATGCATACTGATAGCAGTAGCATGCATGAGATGCACTCTTCTACTAAGTGCATCAACAACTTTATTCTCCTTTCCCTTGATATGATTGATATCGAAGTCATATTCACTTAAAAATTCCACCCATCTTATTTGTCTGGCATTCAAGGTCGGTTTTTCAAAAGTACACTTCAGGCCAATGTGGTCTTTCCTTAATTTGAATTTCTTCCCCATGAGATAATTCCTCCACATCTTCAAGGCGTGAACAATGGCAACAAGTTCCAAGTCATGGGTGGCATATTTCCTCTCATGTTCCTTAATATTTCTGGACTCATATCCAATGACATGTCCATTTTGTGTGAGGACTCCCCCAAGTCCTTCCTTACATGCATCTATACATACCACAAAACTTTCATTTGGGTTAGCAATCTTTAACACAGGTGCACTAGTAAGTAATTCTTTCAACAGATTAAAATTATTTTCACACTTGAGTGTCCATTCAAATTTAGTTCCCTTCTTTTGCAAAGAAGTGATGGGATGAGCAATCTTAGAGAAACCTACTATGAACCTTTTGTAGTAGCCAGCTAATCCCATAAAAGATCTGACGTCTGACACATTTTTGGGTGTTGGCCATCCTCTAATGGATTCTATCTTCTTTGGATCTACTGCTATTCCCTACTTTGAAATAATGTTTCCCAAGTAATGGATCTATTTTTGATAAAAATAACACCTACACAACTTGTCTTACAACTGATGTTCTCTCAGTACTTGCAATACTATTCTTAAGTGATTTTCATGCTCCTCTTCAGACTTAGAATAGATAAGTATGTCATCCAGGAATACTATGACAAACTTATCCAAAAAAATTCTGAATATGCCATTAATTAAGCACATGAAGACAGCTGGTGCATTGGTCAGTCCAAATGGCACCACTACAAATTCATAATGCCCATACCTGGTCGTAAAGGTTGTCTTATGAATGTCTTCTTCCTTGATTCTTACCTGATGGTATCCTTCCCTCGGGTCAATCTTTGAAAATATCGTTTCTCCTCTTATCTAATAAAAGAGGCCATCAATTTGGGGTAGAGGATACTTGTTCTTTATAGTATACTTGTTCAGTTGTCGAAATTCAATACACAGACTCAAGGTTCCATCTTTCTTTTTGACAAAAAGTATCGGTGCTCCCTAAGGTGAAACACTTCGACGTATGTACCCTTTCTTAAAAAAATCCTCCAACTACATTTGTAATTCGTTTAACTCTGGTGTGCTCATTCTGTAAGGTGTTATTTATGTCGGGGCATCTCCTGGTACTAAATCAATTGAGAAATCTATCTCCTTTGTTGGTGGCAATCCGGGTATATCTTGGAATACATATTCAAATTCTTGTAGTACCGAGAAATCTTTGAGGCTTGGTCCCTTTGTATTTTATGGCTCTTCCACATGAGTTGCATACACTTAACATACTCTCCTAAAACATCTTTTTATATGTAAGGCTGAAATCTCCCTTATAGATATGGGTCTTGGAACTCCTTTCACAGTGCTTTATTTTCCATTTCCATCAAGACATGTAAATTTCTTGTTATGACAATCTAGGACAACATAATTCTTTTCCAACCAATCCATTCCAATCAGAATATCATAAGACCCCAATGGTATCAATACAATTATTTACACCATTAAGACTTATGGAACAACTTCTAACCATATCATGGACTCTTCTTTTGGTTCCAATGGCTAACTCAACCAAACTTTCTTTTCCAGGTTTACTTTTCTCCAAATACAATCTATCCACTATCTTAGGATCAATGTAACAATGACTTTCTCCTAAATCAATCAAAATAGAAACAGGCTGATTTTTTTATCTTACCTTCCACCTCTATCATATTGGATTGGTACTTTGCTTGTCGATCATTTAAAGTTGTATAGATTTTTCCCATATTTTCAACTATTGTAGCCTCTTGGATATTGTGCACAGTCTTCACTCTATCCTTTATGTGTGGGAAATCCTTGTACAGGTTATATTCCTTTCATCCCCGGCATTGGATTAGTGGTCTTCCCCTTTTTCCCAAGGAATCTTCTTTCTTGGAATCCCCCTTAGCATACTGATCTTGATGATTTCTATTAGGCTTATTCCTATTGAAGGGGGGTTTGAATCCTTTCCTCCTCTGATCAGACTTCTCATTCTTCTTCTCCTTCCAAGATTTCTGCAAGGATTCTCTTCCATGGCCTTGCTCATACATGTATTTATCCTTCCTGATGGCCTCAGTCAAGGTCTTGGGCTCATCACATTTGATATTTTTATTATAAAAGGTTGGCAGTCCACTCAGAAATCTCTGTATTTTCACTTTCTCATCACCAATGAACCTGACATATTTTAATAATCCCAAGAACTTCTTCTCGTACTCTGCCATAGTCATGCTTCCCAACTTGAGTTCAAAGAGCTCTTGCATTTTCTTGTCATAGAAATGCTCTGAGAGGTACTCCTTCTGGAAGTACTTTTTGAACTTCTTCCAAGTGACCCTACTTTCATTAACATGTTCCACTTGCTTTAGTTGGTCCCACCACATTGTATCTTTCCTGTGTAAATGGTAGGTGGCAATCTTGGATTCTAGGTTCGAGGAATAGTTATGCAACTGAAAATATCTTCTGAGCCCAAGCAACCATGCTTCGACATCATCTTCCCTTTCTCTTTCACCATCAAAGGAAGGTGGATTGATCTTCCTTAGCTCTCCTTGCAAACTATCTACCTCTTGTTTCCTTCTTTGGTGTCTGATAGGAGACAACTCTGGACTGCTTACGGGATCTTCCGATGCATAAAATGTTCTTTTTGAGTAAGGAGGTGAGTGGTGTCCATGATCTTTGCTAGCACCTCTGGAATAACCATCTCTTCCACGATCATCCCTTATTTCATGGCACCTGCCTTCTTTCTCTTGTCTTGAGTTTGATCCCTTCTTCATTTGTCTCTACAACTGATTTAAGATATGCAACACTCAAGCATTTATCTGAATTTTCTCTCTCAACAGTCTCTCATTGTCTACTTTGTAGCTCTGCACTTCCATCTTCAGGCTTCTTACCATTTCTATTAACGTTTCTTTCTCTCCTTTTCCCTTGCGTCCATTAGACTCTGTCTCTACATTACCAACTCTAGTATTTTGGCCTTTGGCCTCCTTATCATGACTAGAGGCTCCCTCACTTTCTTCCATTTCCTCAATACGCATCTTGAGATGATGTGCTTAAGCTCCTTAATTCTGAAAAATGTGCAAGCGATCATTTTGTTAGAATTACTCATGTGATAAACAAAATTGTCAACAATGATACAGTTCCTTTTACTTCTTAATGCAGACCCCCTTCTCTCCTAAGGGTTGCGTGACCTCCCAGTCAAGGATATTCAATCCCGAGCCAAATTGGCTCTCTGAAACCTTGATGGTTTTGTTATGTATCTAAACATAGGCCCTTCCAGCGTTCTAGCGCAGGTCTAATTTCCCCCGCGACCTTCTCCTTTTCCCTTGCAAAAATATCAGAGTTGTCACTAGCTCCTTTTCTCTTGGCCCCTCCTTAGATGTGACCTTAGGTGGTAACCTTATGTAGATGCGCGATTACAGCCACACTCCAAGGTGGTTTGGAACCAAACTACTTTTCTCCCCGCAATTCACCTCGAGCCACCATGTTTCCTTTTGCCAAAACCGTGGTCTCGATTGTGGCCATCCCTCAACTTGATAAAGCATGAGCACCTTCTATCTACGCAATTCAAGGTGACCATTGATCTCACAATCTTGAGAGTGCTTCTAAATGGACGACTAAGATCTATCTCTTGGGAACCAACAGTTCAGATTTACCTCTCCCAGATCAACGGTTGTGGTCGTTTCGGAATTTCAGACTTCAGAATTCTCAAATATCAAACTTTACATTTGTTGAAATACACATGATTCTGCCATGCATCCTCTTGAATCAGATGGTGGGGAATTACTTCGAAAGATCCTGTTAAAAAAAATAACCCTAGAGAAATAAAATAAAAGAAATGCGAAAACAAAACACAGAAGATACACAATACAATAGAGACATAGATTTACGTGGTTCACCTAGTGTGGTATACGTCCACTAGAGAAATTGTCACGTTCCCTAGCCAGCGAGATAGCCCCCCCAGATCCTGCAGAGGGGGTACCCCCCCTCTGCACTCCCCCACATGGAAGAGTATACATACTTCTAGGGTGTATATTCTTCATGGGGTATAAACACGGCTGAAAGCAAGGACCTATGAATCAAGAATATAATCAGGCTCCAAAACCAACAATCTCCCACTTGGAGACTGATATCAACAACTCCACCATTGTTGTATATGTTGCACTCTGAACCCTCTTGGACCTAGAAGATTTCTCATCTTCATATTCATTCTTGAAGACCAACTGAAACTAAGAAGGAACTCAGTTTCTCTCTAGTTACTCCCTTTGTTAACATGTCTACAAGATTCTAGCTAGTGTGTATCTTTTCCAACTTCAAATGTCCATCTTCCAAGGGGGATCATATGAAGTGGTACCTCAATTGTATATGCTTAGTCTTCGAATGAAAGGCTGATTTCTTTGCAAGATGAATTGCACTCTCACTGTCACAATACAACCTGTTATTCTCCTGCTTCTTTCCTAGTTCCTCTATAAACCTTTGTAACCAAATCATCTCTTTACTAGCCTCTGTAGCAGCAACATACTCTACCTCTATTGTTGAAAGTGCAACAACCTTTTGTTTTTTCGAAATCCAACTTACTATTGTTCCACCTATAGTAAAAACATACACTGTGGTGCTCCTCCTGCTGTCTTTATCACCTGCCATATCTGAATCAACATATCCCTATAGAAAAGTGTCTGAACCTCCAAAACATAATGCATGAGTAGAAGTACCTCTCAAATACCTGAGAATCCACTTTACTGCCTCCCAATGTTCTTTACCTGGATTGTTCATATACATGCTCACAACTCCCACTGCATGTGCAATATCTGGTCTTGTGAAAACCATTTCATACATCAAGCTACCAATTGTTGATGAATAAGGGACCCTAGACATGTATTCTATCTCCTTCTGTGTCTTGGGACACATTTCCTTAGTTAATTTTAAATGTCTAGCCAAAGGTGTACTAACTGGTTTTGCATTCTGCATTCTAAACCTCTCCAAAACCTTCTCTGTGTACTCACCCTGAGACAATGTCAATTTGCAATTTTTCTAGTCTCTTGTTATTCTCATGCCAAGGATTTTCTTGGCAGCACCCAAATTCTTCATCGTAAATGAATTGGCTAATTTCTTCTTGAGCATATTTATATCCTTCATATTAGACCCTGCAACAAGCATGTCATCTACATACAATAGCAAGATAATATAACTTCCATTTTCTAGCCTTTTAAAATAAACACAGTGATCGAAATGACATCTACTATAACCCTGTTCTGTCATAAACCTGTCAAACTTCAAATACCACTGCCTTGGAGCTTACTTTAGGCCATACAAGATCTTATTCAACCTACATACCAAATTCTCCTTCCGTTTGACCTCATACCCCTGTGGTTGATGCATATAAATATCTTCCTCCAAATCCCCGTGGAGAAAAGTTGTTTTTACATATAATTATTCAGGATGCAAATCTTCTAGTGCCACAAGACTTAAACTAGTCCTAATTGAATTCATTTTAACAATAGGAGAAAATATTTCATCAAAATCTATACCTTTCTTTTGTGCAAACCCCTTTACAACAAGTCTAGCCTTGTACCATTTTTCTCCTCCATCTTCTTCCTTCAACTTGTAAACCCATTTATTCGGCAATGCTCTTTTTCCCGCAGAAAACTAAACCAAGTTCCAAGTCTGGTTATTTTCCAAGGAATCCATTTCCTCTTTCATGCCTTGCTCCCACTTCTTTTTGGTGTCTACCTGCATTACCTCTTCATAACATCCTGGTTCACCAGAATCAATCAACAAGAAATAATACAATGAAGGAGAGTATTGTTCAGGGGGTATACTTAACCTAGTAGATCTTCTAACAACACTTGCAGGTGTTTGAGGTACCTTCTACTCCTAATGTTGTACATTTTGATTTTCAGGTTCCTTTGGAATTTCTTTTTCAGTGATCTCATCAAGCACTTTGTATTCTTGTTTTTCTTCTTCCTGTCTCTTTCCCTGCAACTGATCTTTGTACATGACCTTCTCATTGAATATGACATCTCTAATCCTAATGATTTTCTTGTTTTCATAATCCCATAATCGATAACCAAAATCATTAACACTCTATCCAATAAAGGTACACTTATTGGATTTAGACTCAAGCTTTGTTCTATTTTCTTTATCAATATGGACAAATTCTTCACAACTGAAAGTTTTCAAAAAAGAATAGTTTACCTTTTTTCCTTTCCATTCCTCCTCTAGAATTCTACCATCCAAAGAGCTTGAAGGTCCTCTGTTTATTAAGTAAACAACAGTATCTACAGCATCTGCCCAGAACTGTAAGGGAAAATCAGCATGCAATCTCATACTCCTTGGACGCTCCATGATTGTCCTATTCATTCTTTATGACACACCATTTTCCTGTGGTGTTCTTAGAACTGTCTTCTCTCTACGAATCCCATCGAATGAATAGTAATCATCAAACTCCTTGCTGCAATATTCACCTCCATTATCTGATCTGAGACACTTCAAACTTTTTCCTGTCTCATTCTCAACTAAATCTTTCCATTTCTTAAAAGTATCAAAAACATCATATTTTTGTCGAATGCAATAAACCCAAGTTTTTCTAGTTGCATCATCAATAAAAGTAACATAATAATGAGAGACACCAAGAGATGATACCTAAGTTGGTCCCCATACATCTATATGAACAAGCTCTAACCTTTCATTCTTCTTTTGTTTTCCGACTCTGAGAAATCTAACTCTCTTATGTTTTCCATAAACACAATGCTCACAGAAGTCCAAATAAATTTGTTTAAGATCTGGCAGCAAATTTCTTTTGTGAAGTATCTGCATACCCTTCTCATTCATGTGTCCCAGCCTATGATTCCACAGTTTTGTATCCACTCCTGTAGAAGATAAAGATATAGAAGATTCAGTATTACCAGTACATAAATACAATGTACCTACCTTCTCTCCTTTTGCTATCACCAATGATCCTTTGATGACCTTCCACATCTTATCTATAAATATGGATACACAATCTTCACTTGCCAACTGCCCTGTTGAAATTATATTTTTCCTTAAATTTGGAACATGTCTTAGCTCTTTCAACAACCATTGGTTTACATTGCATTGGTTTATTTTTACATTTCCCATTCCAACAATTTTGCATGGTGCATCATCACCCAAATGAACCTGTCCAAAATCACCTTGAACATAATCTAGAAAATGTTTCCTATGGGGTGTGGCATGAAATGAAGCCCCTGAATCTACTACCCAAGACTCATAAATATTATATAAAGAAAGAATCAAAGCATTTTGTAACACATCACCCATTACATTTTCTTCCCGATTTCTCTCCTGTTGTCCATCTCTTTGTTTCTTTGGAGCTCTACAGTCTTTCTTTATATGTCCTTTCTTCCCACAATTCCAACACTCTATATTTCCAAGTCTGGATTTGGATCTTCCCTTCCTAGAATTCACGTAGTTCCCTGAGCCCTTTCCTCTATCCTTTTTTCTTCCCCTGTTCTCCATGTTCAACGCATTACCTGATGTCTCACCTGTGCTTTTCCGTCGCATTTCCTCACTAAGGATAACACCAACAACATCATCAAATTTTAAATTATTTGAACTAGAGATAGAGTTACTTACAGCCATGACCAAGTCGTTCCAGATTTCTAGCAATGAGCATAATATTAGAAGAGCCCTAACCTCATCATCAAAGTCCACTTTTACATAACTTAGTTGATTAGTAACCATATTAAATTCATTTAAATGATCTGCAACAGACCCACCTTCTGATATCTTCATATTAAATAATCTCTTCATTAGAAATACCTTATTGGATGCCGAGGTTTTTTCATACAGTTTATCCAATGCATCCATTAGATCCTTCGTTGCTTTTCTTTAGAAATATTGAAAGCCATCGACGCTTCCAAGATCAGCCGTATTGTTCCTAGAACCCTTCTGTCACGAATCTCCCATTCTTCGTCCTTCATGGCCGTCCGCTTATTTTCTACTCCGCCCAATGGTAGGAATAGATCCTTCTCATATAAATAATCTTCCATCTACATCTTCCATAATGGGTAGTTTTGGCTGTTAAATTTCTTGACCCTAAACTTTCCATCTTTCGACATTGCTCCCACTCGAACCAAGAACCCTCTTTTCCTGCGAGTTATCTTTCGCTCCGATACCAGTTGTTAGAAAAAATAGGACCGCAGAGAAATAAAATAAAACAAATGCAGAAACAAAACACAGAAGATACATAATACAATAGAGACACAGATTTACGTGGTTCACCTAGTGTGGGCTACATCCAACAAAGAAATTGTCAGGTCCTTACTTTATTATTATCTAGCAAATGAAGGGATACAACCTATAGCAAAACTCATTGTAAGTTCCTCTACTTTCTCTCACATTCTCCTCTATCAGAATACAATACTTTCCATAATGCATAGCCGCAATACATTTTCCTCATAACAAAATTTTTCCTTCTAGGGAAAAAACCCTAACATAATTTCTACCGTTAGATATGCGACCTTATAATGAACGGTCCATATTTACAATGAAATTACAATATACATTTACAAGGCAATTTTTCCTTCAGGGGCACCCCCTCTTGCCCTCGGACCCCGCAGAGGGGGTACCCCCCCTCTGCACTCCCCCACATGGAAGAGTGTACATACTTTTGGGGTGTAAAATCTTCATGGGGTATAAACACGGTTGAAATCAAGGACCTCTTAATCAGGAAGATAATCAGGCTCCAAAACCAAAAAATCCGACGATCTACGTTTACTTCCGGTCCTTACATGGAATCCACAGCTTCACGCCATCTGTTCTCATGATCTAACAGTTCAGGCCTACTTCAAACAATCTGATGGTTGATGTTTACTTCGGGTCTCCGGATCTCCGGGATTCGGGAGTTTCAACTCTCAATTGAAAAATATGAGAGTAACTTCTCTAGAGTCCATGATCCATCGCCACGTAGTGAAATACTGTAATCGGACACGTGGCCCAATCATCCAGGTGAAACGTGTCACATCCTAACTGAAATTTCAATCATCTGCATGCTCAAAACCTACTGACACATGGTGCACATCCCATGTGTCCACATCATCCCTGGTGACGTCCACGAGCCATGTCACTTTAGAAATTTTGGGGTCCACATCACCTCCTCATGACGTCATCATGCCTCACCACTTGGGCTCTTCTGCCTCTAGGGACTTCAGGAGTTTCCACACTAACACATTTCCAATTCTTCTGAACTTCAATTTCCCGAACCGACCAAATTGTCACCATGTGTCTCCCTTATCGGACGGTCCGTAACAACTCCAGACTTCCGAACTTCAGGAATCTCAACCCTTAACTCTTTCTGGAAATTATTTTATCTGAGGCTCGCGATCTACTGATGCATGTCCCCCATAGATCAACAACTATGATTTCTTTGGGTCTTCGGACTTAGAAGAACTCAACTCTCAACCTTCAATTTCCCTCAAAGTGCATCGATTTCTACCATGTGTCCTCATGGATCAGACAGTTGTGATTCACTTCGGATCTCCGGGGTCCAGAAATCTCAATTCTCAACTTCTCCTCCCTCGCCTTTTACCAGAGTGCTATCACCCAGAGCACACAATTGGTTGATGTGTGTCCTCCTACAAATCGACGGTCTCCAACTAATTCTTCTCTTTAGAGGTTCGTCGCTCGATTATTAACATGTCACATCACTGCATGCCTTTCAATTTGCGGGGGCACACATCGACGGTTTGGAGTAACCCACTTTTCGCACAGCAATTCTCCTGATGCTGACATGTAACCCCTCGGTGAAACCGTGGTTTGGATTGCAGGACCGCCTTGAGAAATTATCTCTTGTGCAACTTGGTTCCCCGCAATGCCTACTATCTGTTGATCTCTCTCTCCAATGGGATCTGACGATTATGACCTTAACCCTTTCTTCCTTTTCATCGGACGACCCCTGTTCACCTGTCCTTTGATCCAATGATCCTGGATCTCTCCTGATCCTACAGTGGAGATCTCTCTCGAATTTGAGGTGGATGGTCACGATCCTTTGAACCCCTTACAATGGGTCTTCAATGATCTAACTCTTGTGTATATTCTGCAACGCCATTCCTCCTGAGATTTTCAACTTCAGGGTCAAAGTTCAATCTCGACCATGAGACTCTGACCAATAGACCCAACCCATATCAGCCCGGTGTTTCAACCAAAATATCTGATACCAATCTATAACATCCCCAACCACCCACAAGCCGAGGTGTGCTACCTTCAATACCACCTTTGGACTTCGTACTCTTACCGGTACCTTCTTTATTTAATAAGGATTCATAAGATAAAAGGTTTAACAACATGCACAACAATATCCAACAAGCATGCATAATCTAAGATTTAGTTAAACGATAATTAAAATACACAGTGGAATACATTCATACACAGATAATAATATCACAACAGAGAGAACTTATCTTTATAAAAAGGCGACACCAACCATAGACACTACTGCTCCAAATCCCAACAATAGTGTCACCCTTGATCCAGGGCTATGAATCCACAAGGAAGATTCCAGAGTGTTACTTGGGTTCCCAAACTAGTCAACTCTCAAGCTCTCACAGGTTTCCCAATGTTAGGACCCTATAAATTATAGGGTAATCAGGATGTTGATCGATATCTATATGATGAATTGTGGATTGAAAATAATGTTTTTCTTGTAATTTTTTTTTTTTTAAAGACCCTAAAGAAGATTTCTCATAGCGCATAGTGAACATGCAAAGCTAACAAAAGGATCTCATCACTTTGCCTCTGGATGTCATAAAATAAATGATCTTTATGTGCTATGGATCTTTACAACACTTGTTTTTCAAGTTTATTATACTTCTCCTAGTGGTGATCGGGCAAAAGTACTTCAATTTTGGTTTATTTTAAAAAACAATATTTTGGTGCTTAAAAGATCGTTTGAAATATATTTAAATAAAAAATATATTGGCCAATGGCCAATCTCTAAGTTCTCAACACCGAGAGAAAACACCTGCATCAACAACAACACAAGATCAAAAATCCACAACAAACAAGCCAATGCACAAGCGCCAACGCCAAACACAAGTGGGTAGCCTTGGGCTCACTTCATCGAAATGCTATGTAAGTGGTGGCTTATATAAACACCAACAATTCATTTTACCCGGTGCATGTGGGATATGGCCCACACAGTAAAAAAAAATATAAAACGCAGTGTCAGGTTCCAAGGCGATCATGCTGGTGTCCAAAGGATGTATCAGGTGAAAGAATGAATGTGAAAGTGTCAAGATGTAGGTCAACACGATATTTATCATGATGACTGCCTGGGAAAATCCTTGTTTCCACTAGTAAAATTCTATCAGGGCTTGTGTGGGGAAATCTCCTGGAAAAGGTGCTGGAGGACATTAAGGATCTCGTCTTCGATGCCAACATCGATTTCTCGAGCATGGGTTTCTCTCTATTGGTCATGGACGCTATCCATACCTTATATACACAATAAATGTTAGAACAGAGGTGTTGTCGCCTCTTTTGTTCTTTCAAAGGTCACAATATCTATTTTCAGAAAACAAGGAACCTACACACCTTCATCACCACAATTACAGAATAATCACAGCTAAAATGAAAGACACTTTTCCAATCCACCTAGTTGGATATATGGGTGTCATGATTGGTGAAAGTTGGTATATTGTAGGCGGAGGTGAAAACAAGAATGGTATGTCAATGATCATGGTTTTGAATATGTCTGCACTTGTATAACTGTGGTGCGTATCATGGATTCAGTTTGCCTTGCTATGAAATAAGTTGTTCAAACTTGTAAATCAGCTATAACTACTGTGTGAATGGTCACTAGAGACAATATTAACACCTCAAAGTCGATTGCGAAAAAGTGTTGTATTTTAACCAATGATGGTGTACCTATTAAGGGTCTCAGTCGATGCATAACCTTGCCATAATTGTAACAATTGCCAAGCAGCATTCCTCTTACAGCAGTACAACTTTTATGGATGAATTTCATCATAGATATCCTTGAAGCCTTGGCGTTGGCAACATAATCTCTAACTGATGAATTGATGAAAAGGAAGCATGTTGGAAGAGGCGAAAATTATTATCAACAATGTCATGTGGAGGCACAACTGAAGCAGTTGGGTAAACAACAGATACTAGCATTATTTAGTAAGATTATGAAAAAGTTGTATGGGTAGTTGCATAAAACTGCAGTCGAATAAGTGGACTCACCCTTACCATGCTTGGAAGAGGTTGAAATGCATCCACACATTATATCAGTAGATGAGGACCTTGACAAGGTTTACAAAGAAGTAAAGGACAAAATGAATGCTTTTCATTTTACATTGTAATACCAATAAGGCCTGAAGGTGTCCCTACCTGTGCATCTGTAGAGGAAATACTTTTCTAGCAATCATATCTGGTTTTTCAAAATACTGTGGCAGTTTGAGGGCAGTGTATCTCGTGTTTTCTACGAGTTTTGAATTCATAGATAGAGTATTTTGGCCATAAATTTAGCAATCAAAAGAAGAATATCAGGCATCTTTCAAATAGATCGATGATAGGAATATGTCTATGTGGTAGTCAAGTCAAGATACCGAGCAAGATAAGAAATATATATGGAAAAGTATTTCAACTGCCCATATTTTTACGCTCAAAATCAACAAATCACGGGTCAATTGAAGATATTCAAATGTACAAGTGGCATATGATAGTTTCAAGCATTTCTAGTCTAAGGATATTTGACTCCAACAACCTCGAGCATTCAACAAATTTTGCAACCAATTTATTTTAGTATTGCTTGTTTTGATTTTGATAGACTTTATTTTCCAACAAATCAATGAGTAGAGGTATTGTTTCATTATAAAAAAGAGTGCTTTTGTAATAGAGTAAGAGGGGGGTAGGATTAGAGAAGCAACAGTATCAGTGTTGTAATGTAAGCTCACAGTGAGCATGTTCTTGACATGGATGATTTTAGGGGCTGAATTTCACTCATGGGCTAATTTTCCATGGTTTTTCCAAAAATGAGATTCGCTATTTTAAAAAAGATTCGCCAAATTCTATAGGATAAAATTATTTTACATTAAAAATCGCCAAAATTTTATAAAAACTATATAAAAATCTTATAAATTTGAATATTTTTACAAAAATATCACCAAACATTTATAGTTGGCATATGAAGGATTAGTAAGATTCGACAAGGTATCTACATTTTAAAACAAATTTCCATCCTTAAAATGATCCTTGGTTCTTGATCTCCAAGCAATAAAAAAACTGTAGGATTCTTGTGTTAGACACCCTGGTGATGTGTAATTTCTTCATGTAATTATTTTCCCTATTTCCACAATCACTTTTATTTCTGAATTATGCAATAGAGAAAAGAAGAACATAATTCGTTGGAATATACACTCTGTTTCTTGACTTTGGATAATTTAAATGTTTTCCTCTGTTAGACAAGTGGGGAATTCTTAATTGCTTCCCATATGAATATTGATTTGTTTTGTATCTCCTATTCTTCTTTCCATTTAAATCTCGAAGATCTAGTGTTTTAGCTACCCAGCCCTACAGTTTCATATTACAGAAAAGGATTTGAATAGTTTGTTGTTGTGACTCCATTTCCCAATGGTCTCCCTTCTCACTCCTTACTCCATTTCTCACAATCAAAACCCTGTATAGTTATACCTAGCCTACTATATTCCCTAAAACAAAGCTAAATCATACATAGAGAGCCCTCTCTGGGTCATGGAGGGCTAGATCCTAGAATCCAAAGCAGTTTGTGGTTACCCCTACCGATTTCTTCCTCAGCCTGGGAAATTACAGAGTGATAACACCCAACACCCACAACAATCCAAGCACCCATCTCTCTTCTACCTAGCACCCAAGAGAATTGACCTCCACACTTTTTTCCATGCAGTCCCTCAGGAAGTCCTTCTCCTTCCAGGGCTCCAGCTCAGCTGGTCCAGAATCTCAATGATGGAACTCTCAGGACTCACAGTTGTGAGAAAAAAAAGGCACATGCCAATTCATCTCAGACAAGCAGGCCTCAAGTCATGGCTGGAATGCACCAGCGACCACTACAACCAACTATCTCATGGCTAGTCTTCAGTAGTTCCTTTAACTTTACCAAGACAAGACACAGGTGCGGATGGATCAATGAATGGGTAAGTGGGTGCATGAAAGTGTGTGAGGGAAAGAATGGTATGAATGCAGAAGTGAAGGAGCGAACGATCCAACGACCAACCCCACAATCAGACCAAGGATGGGTTTAAGTATTTTTAGTGGGGAATCAAGAACCTCGTGGACTTCCCCAAGAATCTCACGTAACCGATCTCCTCCCTTAGACAAAAATGGTAATTGAAATAGGGAATAAACATTTATCCCCGCAAGTCTCCTCTCTTCTGGAATCATAGCCCCCTATAACTATAGTCCTTTTCCGTCTAGCAACCAACGATGTAGTTATTAATAATAATGATCAAAACAATTACATGCCTTGGGCATGTTGGCCCCTTTAATAATTGTTTGGGCACTCAGGCCTCTCAGCATTGTAACAATACATTATTTAAAATGGGGGGTCTGAAACCTGCGGTGTTACACACCCTTTCCGAACAGTTCCTGTGATCACTTATAAACAAGATCAGATTATTCCTTCAATATTTAGTGGATTCAAATTATATAGTAAACTAAAAGAAACCTTGAAAGTTGTAGGAAACATAGAGGCATCTTCCAACCATTCACCATCAATTTCAATTACATTTAACTATCTCCAAGTACAATCTTTCACTGGATAAGTCCAAATGTTATTGTACTTCCAAATGCATGTAATTACAATAATGATCTTTAGTTCTAAGAAATTGCATCTATGTATTTAACTAAATCAAAATATTGCAAAACAAAAGGAACTTGATAAATATATAAATGGAAATGATATATACTAACTAACTAAGAATGAATAAACACAACACATGCCAAGGAATGGGGATCCTGCCAAACCTAGCATGCACTATGGGAAAAACTTATAAACTAAGTGAGTACTTCAAGAACGAGAAGAGAATATCAACAATTGATTATTATGGAATAAATTGGAGATTACAAGTATTCAAACATGGATTCCAGTATCTATTAAAATACTCATCCATCATCATTCAATTCCTCCTCCTTCATTCTATGGTTGTATAAATACAAAGAAGAGCAATGGAATGGATTAGAACTAATTCCATCAAATTAGAACTTACAAGATATTGGTTTTCTCATTTTAGTGTATCTTGTTGCAAATATAACCCAATATATGATTAAAAGTCATTCTACATAACATGAAAGAGATGAGAATATATTGATGTGAACCCTTTGTTGGCTGGGCACATCCACTTCTCTAGAACACTGAAGAAGACAGTTGTAACAACAAAATTAAGAAAACCCAATTTATTGATTTTCCCTTTTCTCCCATATCCTTCACTATTTTAGAAAATCCCTTCAGTTTCAATTGAATGGGTGTGTTTTGCACAAAACCCTTGTTTTAGTGTTTCCATATTCATCTCCATCAGCTCGAAAATCATGTTTGAATATTGTTGTCTGAAAACTGCTGCTAAATTTGAAGAGAATGTTGACCATGAGTAGGAGGTTTCCATATTGGACCTGGGCGAAAACCAAGGGACACACACCATGCTAAAATCTAGATATTCAAAACCCTTGTGACGATTTTCCATTTGGGTGTGTGCACATATGCTAACCATGGAAGTCGAGTGCAAGAAATGAACACTAGGTACATAAACTGAATTGTCAAAAATATTCATCAACAATATTAATACAAATCCTTTCTAAATCATTAAAAACAAACAAAATTATAAATATTAACAACATTATGCTTGTTAAGAAAAATAACTTCATAAGTATCGGTAAATTTGGTAATAAGCATAGTAAATGGGTGTAGGGATATGGTAGAATGATAAAAAAGGAGACCAATTGATGATGTAAAAGGTGTCAAATTGGTGAGCCAACATCTCTCCGATGCCTGAGGATTGGCATGTCCTCATGCCAAATGAAGTAGGCACTGATCAAGTCCATAATACAAATTCACTATTTTCCATCTTCTCTTATGCAAATAGATCCACTGGTAACTCCCAGAAAGTTAAGAAAACTAAAGTGATTTCATATATTTCTAGCAGAACCCAACTACATAAATAAATATGTCAATGAAATGGTAATGGATCATACTCAACTTGTTTATAACTTTGACGATGGAAATGCTAATAAAATGTAGGACCTCTCTCTCTCTCAATCCCTTGAGATATCATCTTTCTACTCAATTACTAGTACCTTAGATAGATCGAGGTTGTTGGTTGCTTCAATTCCAAGAAAACTTTTAATAAACTCCATTGACAACACATTCTTAAGACAAAGAACAAAGTGGATGAATAGGATTTATTTCTTTCCACCATAAAGGGATAGAGGTAGAAGAGGAGCCCATATTGTGAAATAAATTTGAAGACCTTAACATGAAATTTCCATGATAGGTTGTAAATCGTTTACATGTCCTGAATTATCTCACACAATGGGAACTTTATACAACACCATGTATGTTCTAAAGTTTCCAATTATTAAGACCTTTTCTCCTTCACTTTAGTCAGGGTAAAATTCAAGAATTCTTAATCTTTGTACTTAAGTTGGTGTCACACTAGAATCCTCTTCTAATTATTGAGATCTAATATCACATTGCTGCTCAAATAATATCCCATAGTAGTCATATTGGAGATTGACATTACCAAGTTGGGTTGAAGAAAACCATTAGCAGAGAGTAACTCCTCTAGAGGATTTTAAATTATCCAATCCACACTTTGCAAGAACTTTTGGTATTCTTGAAGAAGTAATGGAAATGTTGTACAGAATTTTTCCATGTCTGATATAGTATCATCGGAAATATCTTCAATTACTTCCATAAAATTTTCTTTCAGGAGCAAGTTTCATGGCCCAATGGATTAATTTTTATATGTCCTAAAATATATATAAAATAAAAACGGTTGTATCCTCATAAACAAAGAATTTCTCTACCAAAACTTCATTTTTAGAGCCAAAAGCAAGAGGCTCCTAAAAATTGCATATTAATTGCACAATAAAATATTGTTTCTTCAAAATGGTATGTGAAATAATTCACTTCTAAATGGACTGCTCCGCAAAGTTGGCATATGTGGTCAGATTGATTCCACTAAAGATTCATGAAATGCACCCTTAGAAACTATCAAGGCATATTGAATAACATATTTTCCAAAAGGATCATGAAAATATTTCCAAGTCAAGAATTTTTTTAGAAACTCCCTAATGATGGTGACACAATGCTCTTCTTTACAAACATTCAAACATTTCTCTACCACATTACCTCCAAAAATTTTCATTGAAGTAAAGACATAGTTCCCTTCAAATTGAGCAATAACTTTTTCTAATTACATGTGGATTGTCAAAGTCCAACATAGTTTCCAAATAGATTCTTAGATAGCCTAAACCCATTGGCAACAATTAATGCCACCAAACAATCTTGTTGTGCTCCAGAAGAGTGACCAACACATCATTGAAGAACACAACATCCAGGATGGTGTGTTGCAATCTCAACACAATGTTTTGTTGCAACATAAAAAAGGAACTGGTTGTCTTAATTGGTGAGGTGTTGCAAAAAAAATTGTACCACATGATCACCATTCAAGTACTTTATCACAGTAACAACACCTGGTTCAATAGTTGTTATAACTAGATAAGTTTGTTCTGGAGTCTTTAAAGTTTCTATCAAGTTATGTATAGCTCGCATCCCATGCATGTTAAGAGATAGATTGACAAGCTATCCTAGTTTCCTAGTTACTGCAAGAAGAATTTTCATATTATATTATCCAATGCACACCTCCAAAATATTTGTAAAAGATAATTATCCAATGGATCGTTCATGAGTTCAATTTTGTGATTAAAAAATATCTGCACTTCCTCAAGAGGCTCGTCCTCAAACTTCTTTTGTAAAGAAAAATGACAACCATGTTGGTATTTTTCTATAATATATATTTGAAATTCTACTTCTCCCAATGAATTTTATTTAGCTTGTTGTTGATTAGGATTAGGTAATAAATTGGATGAAATCTCATGTTATGTTATTCAAGAAGATACCCCTTTAGATTTTGCACAATTATCCAATTAAAAAGACCCTGAAAACAAAGAAAAAGAATAGTGTCCATTTAGATATGTCCTTGCCCTACCATGACCATTAATCAACAAGTACATTTTTTCTCCTGGAGAATATGAATTGATGGTTGTAAGAGAATTCACACTACGTGAACCGTTTCTAATTAAAATCCTTTTAATAAAATTAGGTTTTTCTTGTTGATCCAAAATTTCAAGCATCCAAGGATCCTTTAGTGAAAAAGAACCAGGTTGAGACATCCTCGTACTTGCAACAGGCTGCATATTCTTCCATAGGATACAAATAAAATGAGCCTATCGCCAAAGGATTACACATTAGTCATATAGGAAGGAAGCCAACACAAATCAAAACATGGCTCAAGCTACACTAAATGCAATGACCATGTGCATGAATAAAAATATATTTAGGAAGAACTTAATCATGTGCACACAAGTTTGGATGGGACCATTTCCCCTATTGGATATGATCTCTTGCAGTGGATTTCCTATGGAACCACCCCTTTTCTTCCTTTCCTATATTTATAGATTCCATTTTAAAAAATGAAATAGGCATCCTGCAAAACAATATAATGGCCACCTTGCTAACAAATTAATAGCAAGCCAAGATAACAAATAGTGAATATATCCCCATGTGGTAAGAATAAATAGAACAAAATATTTGTTAGGTATTTGTTGCTATCTCAGAAAGGAGGCTACCACCAAAATTCATTTTTTCCATCCTCAACAAAGAAGAGGCCAACAAAATTCCTTTTAAATTACCCTCACACAGATATATCACTGACAATCTCAACCGTAGTAACCCTATGTGACATAATTGGATTAACATCTCTTTCGGTACGTAATTTTACAGAGTTTTGTTGTTTTCGAGCATCCTGATCCTTTGTCTTCAAGTCCTTTGATTTGGCCTTAGTGTTGGGTACATTGGATTTATTTGTTGTAGAGAAGAAACATGGGAACATTGAGGATGAGGGTCTAAAATACATTGTTTTTGCAAATTTAGTACAGTATGGAAGGGTACTTGAGCAAAGATATGGATTAACCATCTTGAATTTTTACAATTATTAGTTGGGAAATGAGGGATATGGAACAACTATGATTTGTTAAGGGAACGAATCTGAAAATGAGGACTAAGGGAATTCATTTTGAATCCTTGACAATGATTCAAAATGAGCATTGGAGAGATCATGGGTTAAGGGTTAATGGTGAGATTACATGAAATTAGTGGTGGGTGTTGGTAGGAAATAACATATGATTACAGTAAGAAGCCTAAAATGTTATTTTTCTGATAATTTTCCTTCATCTTCAATAAGTTAGAAGGGTCATAAAAATATTTACCTTGAGTTACCTTAGTTTTTTGCAGATGATACTTACATACATGAAATGGAATTTAAGAAGGAATTTGGGTTGCTATAGACCTATCGAGTTGATGAAAGATACAAAATTCATATGTAGATTTATAACATTCACTATGCAGTTATGGTACCAGAGGAAAATAATGTTGTTGCTGGCAAAGTCTGTTGTTTCCTTTGAGATGCTTGCCAGTTGTAAATTGTTTGTAAATTTTAACTTGTATAGAACCATCATATCAGCCTTTCCATCATGTAGATGTCCAACAAATATCAACAGAAATATGCTATAGGAACATAGATCAAACATGGGAACATAGATCTCCTTCTTTTCAACAAGCTTCTTTTTCAACTGTTGACATTCCTCGCTTATTCAAAAAAAACATAAAAAGGATTTTGCACTATACTTTAAGCTATACCATTAACTATATGCAACGTTTATTGAAATTTTTTGATCTACTTATTATCCTACCCTCCTTAAGAAAGGAAACATTTTCTCAAGTCTAGGAGTATTTCTAATGAATCCACGTGCATAGAAGATTTATAAGGATACTCATATCCAAGTATGAAAAATATACATCAATGGCCATTGGGACATGAGAGGTCATCTTCTCTTGTGAAGATGATGCTAAGAAGTGTTGAAGGAAGGATGAGTATTGTGGCCTGAGGATGAATTGGAACTAGACTTATATGTAATCGTTTTCTTCTTGGCTCTCTTTGATTTTCATTCAATGAAGTTCTTTGTAAAATCACTCTTCACACTCATTAATGCACAGAGGATCTGGTGATAAACATGTCAAAAGTTCTTTGATCTCTAGCTCTAATATATGATCTTCATTTGATATGGTCTATGACTCTTTAATATATTCTATATGCTCACAAGGAATACTAAAAGAAACGTCTAGATCATCCTCTAGTGGAATATGTTCATGGGCCCCTTCTTCCTCTACTACTTCTTGAATTGCAGACACATCCCTAGTAACAACTCGGAAGTATGGGAAAGGATTTGAGAACATCCTTGTTGCGGTATGTCCTCCTTTTCTCAAAAAGTTCTTGAGCATCTTTACATTCTTCTAGCTAGTATGATAAACCTTGTCTTGCACAAGGATTAGTGTATGGAGTTATTAAAAACCAAATACAGGAACTTTATCAAAATAGATGAAATCTTACACACCACACAAGACAAATTCCAAAGCAGAGCACGTATTCAGAGAACTCATGTTACTGAGACCCTATTGTCACCAAGTCATCTATTGACATGAGAACCTTTCCATTTACATGCATCAATCCAAAATAAAGCACATTGAACCAACACGACAAGGGCTCAAAGAAACTCACTAAAGTGAATACGATAGGCTAGAACCCTTTCAGGAATTCTGAACTGAGGGTGCCTTTACGTCTTACTATTTATCCTCTTCCAAGTATTAAATGTTGGTGAAACAAAATTATGTGGAGAAACAAAAAGGTTAAGTTTTATAATCCCTTTAGAACCTCCTCAGTAACGATGCAAAAAATGTGGCTATTTATATGTATAAATTTTGAACATTAAATCATCAACTCGGGGGCTTGTAAGATTTGAGATGCAAACACAAGAAATGCAAGAACAGATCCTACAACACATAGTTGTATCCCTGGATGAGGGTTATGCAAATGTTGTTCTAGCACAAACCATAGTATTTGCCAAGGGTTCCTATGATCACTTATAAAGAAGATCAAATCAGTGCTTCAATCTTGAGTAAATTCAACTTCTATGGTAAACTAAAAGAAATAATGAAAGTTGTAGGAAACATAGAGGAATCTGCTAGCCATTCACCATGAATATCAATTACATTTAACTGGATCCGAGTACAATCTTTCACTGGATAATTCCAAATGTTATTTTACTTCCAAATGCATGTAATTACAACAATGATCTTTGGTTCTGAGAAATTGCAGATATATTTTTAGCTAAATAAAAAGACTGCTAAAAAAAGGCACTTGATAAATTTAGAAATGGAAACTAGATCTAGTAACTAACTAAGAATAAATAAACACAATGCATGCCAAGGAACGGGGATCCTGCCAAACCTAGAATGGAATGTGGGAAAAACTTACAAATTGAGTTAGTACTTCAAGCATAGGAACATAATATCATCAGTTGATTATTATGGAAGAAATTGGAGATTATAAGTATTCAAACATGGATCATGGTCTCTCTTACAATAATCATCAATCATCATCCATGTCCTCCTCCTCTGTTCTATAGATTTATAAATACAAATAAGAGAAATGGAGTGGGTCAGAACTAATTCCCTCAAATTAGAACTTACAAGATATTGGTTTTCTCATTTTAGTGGATCTTGGTTGCCTAGATAACCCAATATCTTATTAGAAATCATTCTACATAAGATGAAAGAGTTGATAATAGATTGATTTGACCCCTTTGTTGGTTGGGTGCATTGTTATTGGGTAAATCGGTAGATACAGACATGAACTAATCCCCCTAGATCCACCTGGATCTAGAACAAAACAAGACGGAACAAGATGCTTTCCCTAAGTTGTAATCATTGAGTTTACTACCAAAAGAGGAATAAATAACATACCTTATGAATCACTTTCTTATATCTTTGTTGTCCCTGCTTCACTCCAGTGCTCTTGTGGAATTAGATCTGCGATAACACAAACCAACCAACATGAAAGCAACAATAGTAGAATTCAATAACAACCTAAACATGTGATCAAGGAGTCATGTAATAAAATACTAATCATTTTATGGGAAAGAGACGTGCCACCATATTATATTAATGAAAAGTAGAAGATACAACCGAATTTCCTTGATGTTGAAAGTTCCCTTTTAGTGGTCCTTCGTTCCAACACACACATACACTTGCTCTGAAATTTGCATGAAGATAATCCACAAAAGCTTGATGGGCAAATGGTGGCCTTAAGCATCACTAGAAACAAGATTCTTCACACGGTCTTTAGCCTATTTTTTCATCAATTCTCTACTTAATCTTGCTTAACCTTTTCCATGAGAAGCCCATGATTATATACGAGAAGGTGAAGTGGTTAAAGGGATGAGTTTGATCCCACCAAATCAGAGAAACCAGTAGGATCGCAACCATACGAATGCCACCTCACATTCTAGAAGATTTCCCTTCTAGAAACTTCGTGAGACCTCTTTCCTCTTTTAGCTTTGGAACGCCATCGCACCCTGCCCATATAGCAGCATGCGAAAATTCTGTGGGCTAGTTATAGAGCAGCCTGTGGAAATCATAGATTTCTGCACTGTGTAATATATGCAACCTGCGAACCCTTTCTAAAAATAAACCTTGTAGAGGAGGAGAGAAGTTGCTTTTCTCAAGAAAAAAGTCATGTTGGTAGCATGAACACATGTTTGTGAAATCATCATTAGTGTGACCAAAATAATGTGTAATAGAATGCCCCCCAAAGTATGAGGATGGAACTCATGACAGCTGAAATACTTTGTAAAAATGCATGTGTGTGTCGGGAACAAGGAGTGCACTAATCGGAAACCTCCAAACAATCAAGAATCCGCACAATATTATACCATGTCTGAAGTAGACATTCCCATGTTCAGAATATAAATGATTGAAATCATAAATATAAGTCCTCGCCACCAATTATACACTGTGGATCCATGTCATAAAAATTCTACATAGCCACCAGGAATACACTGTGGATCTATGTATTGGAAACATAAACATAGCCACGAGACATACAAAGTGGATCTATGTGTCAATTCAAATCACAAATACTCCATCGCAACCTGGATAAAAAATGATGAGGTCCAGGGTCTTCAATCCCATTGTCCGTTAGAACAAACCTAGACATGTGATTATAGGCACTGTAGTAGAACATGGTTAGAAACCACTTAATTACCGGTCGTTAATGAAACTCGTTAACAAGTGCAAGGGAAATCACCATTGATGTCAATGACTCCCAAGGTACAATAGTACAATCCAACGAGTGTGAATAGATGATATGGAGTCGAACACTCAATGGAATATCTCGATCAAGGATCAATGATATAAATCCACTATCGAAAGTGAAGAAACCTTCCATTGAGGCATGCAAGCTCTAAGGCACCAAATAATTTCTAAGTCTTGTTCCTGGATAATGAGCTGAAGTCGACAGGAAAAGAATCGTCACAGGAGGGCCTTGAGGTATCCCCCATAAAATTTCATGAAATAAGTAATAGATTTAGGGTAGAGCAAAGTACGAACATGATTTGAAACTAACACAAGGAAGGCTGACATGGTAGGAATTGACAATTGCAGATGGCTGACTCAATAGAGGGCTTGGTTTAACTTCTCTTGAACATATGAATGGCATGACACTGGTCTTGGAATCATTGACTCAAAGACAACCTAAGATATGAACTTGTAGAAAGTCAGACAAGAGACAAATGGATTTCCCAACCCAAATTTAAATGATGAAGGGGGTGCCATGTTCAAGAGCGGCACTTACTGCCACTAACACAATTATAGAGACACGTCTCTTTCCCAAATTTTCCCCCACCATTTCTGGCAAGTACCTCTTTATTTTTACGCAAGCTTGAGGAGGATAACATATGCTTTTTGATGTAAGCTCATCCTTCGGACGAGTCCCTTGGAGTATTTTTAACAAACCCTAAGAAGGAGTGGTTCCGTCTCATATGGGTCTTTCGATGTTTGTTTAACGAGTCCAAAGATAGAAAACTCGAAGGTTTTTCATGTTTATAGAGTCTGGAAAAACACTTAAAAGAGAACTCTCTCAGTTCCTTTTTCACAAAATAGTTCGACAGGACCAAAAAAGTGATAAACTATTGCCTATCGAACGTTTTATTTAAATACTTTCACGAGCGTGAACAAAACAAGGTCACTCGACAATCTTTTTGTTTTTAAGGAGTGTGAAAAGAGATTAAAGGTTACTCCATAAGTTTCATTATTTTTGTGTTACCATGGCGAGTACGAAAAGACGACAAAAGTATACTTGGTTACGTTCTCATCGATTTTCAAGCACGAGAACGAACAAAGACTAAGCTCGAGGTTTTTCTAAAGACAACCTTAAAAAGTAATCGTACATGCGACGAATAAGAAAAAAAATTTGCAAAAATTGTCCATACTTCATTGTTCGGAACCCTAGTCTGCCCATCTACGAGAAACAAAACACTCATAAGACCATTAGGCTGGTAGGTTTTTGAGAAAATATATTTAAATGATATAAAGTATTTTTAGAAAAAGTAAAAAATGAGATAAATAGGGGTAATAACTCATTTTCATTATTTCATTTGTATTTGGTCAAAAACTTGTCTAAGTGCCCTTTTTCACCTCATATTTCGGCAGTTGATTGTGGAGAGCACAGTTGATCATTCGGCGAACGATTTTCATGAAAATGGTGAGCACCTCGTCTTCTTCCTTTTCAATGGTTTAAAATTCATTTTGATCGGTTAAAAGATGATTTTTTGGGTGAATTTTTGGGTCGTAGGGATACATTGGGGCCGTCGCAGGTGCCCTATATCAAGGCCTGCAGAAATCAAGGAATTCCATAGGCACCCAATGGTTCACCTGTGAAAACTCCGCTTTGTAACTAAAGCCCAGTTGCGGTGGCCAAAAACCCAAAGAGAAAATGATGCATTGGACCAAAAAGAATTCCAAAAAATAACGATTGAAGGTGCTAACTTCTTTCTTTCATCTCCATGTAGGTTATTTGATTGCAAAAATGTTTGGGTGGAGAAAAATATAGCATGAATATGATGATGCAATGGCTTTGAATGATCTGGGTACCATAAATTTCCTACGATAGTGTGGTTTGTTAAAGTTCTTCAAGATCTAGGGCATGAGAGCCCAAATGAGACTGTTGGAATATTTGGTCCATATGTGGGATGTGGACCAACAAGTATTTCATGTGGGTGTTCATGTGCTTTCCTTCGACATCGAAAATATTTACTTCTTGACGGGGTTATCCCATCGTGGGGTGCAAGTGACCTTAACAGGAGGTCAAGGTGGAGGTTTTTCGATGAGTGAATACATCAGACTCTATTGTGAACCTGAGGTTGAGAGACGCAAGAGTAAAGTGGCTATCAGAGGGGTTCGTGATCTGACTCTCAGAACCATTCTTTTCACCATTGCATGGATATAAGGGAGTTCTTCTCCGCACATGCCTCTGCAGAGCTACTTCGATTATGTCGTGGAATGCACAGAACCTCGTGTGTTCAACTGGTGTGATGGACTCCTCTGCAGTATGAAGAGCCAGTTGACCAAGAGAAAGAATGGGGAGTTGAAGCAGTTTGGGTATGGATCCATTTTGGTATCTTTCTTCCTAGAAAGAGTCTCTCACTTGCACTTACATGTAGATAGGAATATACCAGCACCACTAGATCCATGGATGAAGTGGTGGTGTGATCTCATGTCGCGACATGTAGTGGGGCCCATTATTAAATATAATGATACATTTTTTGATTGGTTGGAGCCCTAGATCTTGATGATCGATGACTATACATATGTTGGGCTAGATTTTCTCCATGATCTTGACTTGGTGCTACCTGAGGGTTCTCAGTGGGGGAATATAGGTAAGAAAAACACTTTTCTTTTATGGTGTTTTTATAAAAAAATTCAAAATATTAAACATTTTTTATGTTTTCAATCCAATGACTAATCAAAATATATTGACCATGTAGATGTAGGGCCATTTCGGCCCCCAGGTACATCCCTTATCCAGAGGTGAGGGGAAGCAGCCCTAGTAGCAGGATGGGATGCAGATGATTATGAAGCAATCGAGAAAAATATGGAGGGTTTGAGTGCAGGCATCCCAGATATGTCGATCGGTGAGGTCCCGAGGCATTTCCAGCGCCATATCGTGGGCGTGTCTGGTCCACTGAGATGATTTCTCTGTAGGGTAGCATGAGAAGTAGTGTTTTACCGTGAGCAGCATCCATGATGCCATTTTGTAGAAGCTATGAGCTTCATATTTTGATATTTTGGTCTTTAGACGAAAAACAATCTTTTTGTAAGAAACTTTTATCGTTATATATATATATATATATATATATATATGAGGCTTATACTGGCTTATTTTTCTTTGTATAATACATGTGATGTGTAATTGGATTTATAAATGTCTCAGATGTCTGTCTAACACACAATTAGCTAATGCATCAGTTAATGTATTTAGACATCTAGGAATGTGTTGATACTCGATATAATCAAAATAAGATTCCAAGAGGTGAATTCTTAAATATACTCGTAACAAAGTAGGACTTCGGATAGCATAGACATTACTTAACTGTAGCACTACTAGCTGTGAATCAAGTCGTATAACCAGGCGACGAATCCCAAGTGAGATAGCATTGGTCAACAATTCGATGACTGTGCTATACCCTGCTATATTATTGTTTGTACGACCAAGGAAAACACCATGTAGACTGATAAGTTCGTTCGTGGGTGCATATATTGTCCATGCAGCAGGTTAGGTTCTGAGTACTACGACTAGCATCGTCGGTGAATCCAAAATGGGGTAACGAAGACTCTGACATCTGGAAACCAATCACAACACAAGGTAAGCGGTCGAGGGTAGAAACTAAATAACGAAAAAGAACACAAAGTAGCACACAACAGTATGATACAATAAAATACAAGCACTCATGCAAAGATAGTCTAAGCATAGTACTTCTTCAAGTAAATTCCATTTTTTGGTTCACTCAAAGGAATGCCATCATAATCTACTAACTCATAGACTCTGTTCTCCAACACTCATTTGACGATATAAGGGCCTCGCCACATAGCCTCGAATTTTCCATCTCCTAGAAAATAGCGATCTTGTTCATAGAGGAGAACTAGATCACCCACAGAGAAAACGTGTGGCTTGACATGCTTTTAGTATTCGGCTTTGACGCATTTCTTCTGGGTTTCAATAACTAGGGTTGAATCACGACGGGCTTCGTCCAATTGCATAAGATACAACAGACGTTCTTCTTCAGCAAAAGTGTTTGGGAGAAGTTCAACGGCTAGTTTTAACGATGGAATCTCACATTCAATCGATAGGATAGCTTCTATACCATTCACTAATTGGAAGTTTGTAAACCCCGTAGCAGACTTCACGGATGTCCGATAGGCCCATAATGCTGAAAGAAACATCGTGTGCCAACTCGTTTTGTGAATTCCTATAATCCATCGAAGCATAGTGACAAGAACCTTGTTGATCACTTCAACTTGGCCATTGGCCTGTGGATATTAGGGGGTTGAGTTTTCATGTTGAAGACCCAACTTTTATGTAAGCTCAGACATCATGAAGTTTCAAAAGTGGCTACCGTGATCAGTGATGATAGACTGTGGGATTCCAAATCATGTGATGATGTGATTGAATATGAATAGGGATACAGTTTTTCCCGTATTGTTGAATGTAGGCATCGCCTCGGCCCATTTTATGAAATAATCCACGGCTACAATAATGTATTCATGCACCCCGACCAAGTGAGGGTTACATGTCATGAAATCGATACCACATTTAGCGAAAGTTACAACAGAAACTACAAGGTGTAAGGGAGCGGGATGAGATCTTATCTTATGATTGTATGTTTGGCAAGCATGGAATTTCTAGATGGCAGTTATACAATATTTAAATAAAGAAGGCCAAAAGTACCCTACTCGCAAGATATTTTGGGTAGTGGCATACCCAGACATATGACCACCACACACTCTAGAGTGGCATTCATTCAAGGCTTTCTCGGCCTCATCAAAGGTGAGATAGCGTCGGAATATAGAATCAACACCACGGAGACAAAGAGTGTCACCTAGAATGATGTATTGACGGGCTTTTTAGCGAATGTGATGATGGTCTGTACTAGAGAGGTCTGGCCGGAAAGTTTGAGTCTAGACATAAATGATAATATATCCATACCAAGCATCATCATAACTAATCATAAAAAGGGATTCGTAGGGTAGGGAATCCTCTGCCACATTTTCTATCTCAGTGGAGGGAAGGTCACATATTAGTTCAACAAACACCAAGGATTTCTTGGACATAGCGCTTTCGAATTCTAAGTCAAACTCCTGGAGAATCACTATCCATTTGGATTATTTTCCCCCTAGAAATTGACGTGCAAGGATGTGCTGCATAGGGTTGCAATCGGAAATTACAGTGGTCTTGCATAAGAGAATATAGTGATGGAAATGTTGGATAGCTAGAACAGCTGCCAAGGCCTGTTTTTCAACATGTAAGTACTTGGCTTCGGTAGTCATGAGACTCTGACTCAAATAATAAATGACATGTTCATCATGTAAATTGCCTTCTTGGACCATAACCATGGCAATGGTAGAATCTGAAGAAGTGAGATAAAGGAAATAATATCAACTATAATTATGCTGGAAAAGTAATGGGGTACGAGTTAAAATCAGTGTCAAAGCGTTGAAGGATTTTTTGGTAGTGGCGTCCCATACAAACTCAGATCCCTTCTTTAGTAGTCGAGTAAATCTGAGTGTTAATTCAGCGTAGTTTGGGATAGAATGACGTAGAAAGTTTTCCTTCCCTTGCAAACTTTGTAGATAGCAAAGTGAGGAAGGAGGAGCGAGATTGAGGATCACCTCGACCTTCAAAGGATCTACCCTAATCCCCTAATGTGACACAATAAATCCCAAGAGTCGGCCAGATTCCACACAAAAGACACATTTATGTGGGTTTAAGCATATACGATCGAACCGACAACGAAGGAAAATGGCTCAGAGGTGGGCCAGATGATCACTATGATGCATGGAATGTGCTAGTAGGTCATCTAAATGTGGTTGTACAATATTCTTAATATCATGGAAGGTGTAAGACATCGCACGTTGAAACGTTGCACCGACGTTCTTCAAACCAAAGGGTAGTTTCCGCTAGGCAAAGGTGCCATAAGGAAAAATGAAAGTGGTTTTGTGTTGATCCGTGGGTAAGATATTGATTTGATTATATCCAAAGAAACCATCCATCAAAGAGAAGATTTCACTTCCAGCGCAATCATCAACGATTTGGTCAACGAAGGGTGTAGGAAAGTTGTCCTTAGGACAATATTTTTTGATTTCCCTATAATCAACACAGAAACATATTGTACCTTGTTTCTTATTAACCGGAACTAGATTGGATACCCAATCAGTCAAAGGCACAGGATAAATAAAGCCAACTTTAAGAATTTTTTCGACTTCAAGCTTGATAGCAGCTGTTTTACGGGGGTGGACCGGGCAAAGTCTCTTCCAGACAGCTTTAGCATCCGAGTAGGTCTTAATTTCATGTACAACAATATCAGGGTCAATACCTAGCATCTCTTCGTAGCTCCACGTGAAGATGTCATGAAACGCTTGAAAAAGTGACTTATATGTGACAACCTCATTGGTGGAACATGAAGTGTCGATGTGGACATTTTCGACAACTCCAGGTTTAATAGATATGTCAAGGGGGATGGTGGTTGAAATGTTACTTAAGTTCCCTTCATATAACACATCATGTGTGGATTCAGGAATCGAAGAAATAACGATAACGGTTGACGGAGTTGAGATCCATTGGTAGCTCTCAATGGTGTGTCATTCGAGAAAGAGAACAGAACGATGATGGCCATCATCCCAAGGGGTATATTCTATCAACATAATCAACATAATCATCTCATCCGTGGGAAAAATAATGCAGAAAGGGTCAGGAGACGAATCACCGAAAGAGGGAGTAGAAGGGTCATCTGATTGAATGGCTTGGTAGGCAGATTCAACCGGAATAAAAGGTATTTGGTCTCTGTAGTGAAGATAATCATCAGGATCGGGCAGAAAACATATTAATCGAGGCAACCAAAGGAGGCGGAGCCTCGGGTGGTAGGATCGGAAATGTACCCGTCATAGTTGAATCTTTTAGTAGACCCACACCGACATCCTCAAACCCAGGGGGTGTCTTTGCAATGAAAGGTACGTTGTTGGTACATGTATCAGAGTTAAAGAAGGCTAGTTGATCTACTGTAACTACTTTTCCCTGATGTGGAAAATGCACGATACGAAAAAGAGTAGACACGACTGCATGCATGGAATCGATCCATCTACGGCCAAGTAAAAGGTTGTAATTGAGAGGTGCGTCAAAGAAATCAACTTCAACGTTGACCATTTTTCCTTCTAACATAATAAGCAATGAAGGGAGTACACCATAGGGTTTAAAGCCAGATCCATTAAAGGCTTTGAGCATATTGTGTGATTCAGTTAAGGAAGGAGAGCCAATGGTTTTCCAGTAGGCAACATACATGACACATGTCGAGGCACCCTCATCAGTAACTATTCTACAAATGTTCTTATCAGCAACAACTTGTATTTGAAATGCGAGTTGAGGGGGTAACCTTGGAATGTGATCTTCCAAGTCAAAGATTATTAAATTCGTATCCGTAGGGTCGATTCCACCGATAGCTTTTAACAGTGCCTTTGTTGTGTACGATGACTCTGAAGGACTTCGAGAGCTGACATCATGGACGGTGCTTGCACCAGATCCTCTACAATACTATAGTTTTGGGCAGCACGCGGATGAGGATTGAACACAAACTTTCAAACCATGCCCTTGGGAGGAGGGTGAAGGACTGTATCAGGGTTCGGTCGTTCGAGATGAAGAGGACCATTGGAAGGTGGAGCCTATGGATATTGTTGAACCAACGAAGGTGGTATATCATCAACTTTCTCCTTGGAGGAAGAGTAATCTTTGGCACAAGTGGTAAGTGTGATGTCATTCTTCTTTGAATCACCATTACACATAAGTACGTAGGAGGTACTGGAGGAAGAAGGTTGATCATGGATGACCAACTGAGCCTGTTGTTGAGAAGGGAAGGGATGATACAAGATGACAGATGTAGGAGGTTTTGGGATCCCTTGAAGGAACTTTGTGACCTCGAAACATCTCAGACAATCATTCGTGTAGTGATCATCAACACAAATAAGGAAAGGATAGAGAGGTTTGCATTTGTCCTTATCATCAACAGGTTGTGACTTGGTCTTGTCGGATTGCGGGTTGTTATTTTTATCCTCCTTATTCCTAACCTTCCCTTTTTTAGATTTATTCTTACCAGTAGGAGTTGATTGAATAGCGTTCACTTCTGAAGTTTTACAGGTGGGAGGGGTGGGCATCGGAGCAGTTTGAACATTAGAAGCATGGGATTTGGGATTGGTGTGAGAGGCCTGCGTAGATTGAGGTTTAGCATGGAAAGTACCTATCACACCATAAGCAGCATGAGAAGCTGCTGGGCTTGTTGAGGTGGTCGTGGTAGAAGGACGAGGTGCGTTAGGGAGAAGATCGTAAAAAGTACTTGTTTATGAATAAACGAGATCGAGGTACTAGGCATGACTGGTCACCTATTATTTTGTGACAACTCCACCCATGCCAATGTCTTTAGATATGTCATTCATGAAGGATTTTGTGAACCATTCTACCAATAACTGATCGGTAAGATCGATTTTGATTAGACATCGTCTTCATCTCCACTCATGAATGTGATCAGAGATATGAGTGGCTTTATTTTGCTTGAAAGAACTCAAAATTTCGATTCCTATTTCATAACAGATTGGCAACTGGTAGTGAGTGAGGAAAGCCATGGATAGGGTATTAAATTCAGCGAAGAAGCCTCGTGGTAATTGTATATACCACTTCGCGGCTGAACTCGTGAGAGTTCGTTGAAAAAGATGTATCCGAATGGAGTCATCCATCAAAGAGTTGGATGAACACCAAAGGTGGAAAGTCATTACATGATTGCTCAGATCTTCTCCCATCTTACCATTGAACTTATGAATTTCTTATGGTAATTTGGTCGGTATGATAGGCCAATGAGGAGAGTGATGGATAGGGTCATTCAAAATCCTAGACAAGTCAGGTAAATCCAAAGTGGCTAAGAAAGGTAACTGTCTATTCACGTGAGGGTACTGGTGAATTTGGGGAGGAAGTCCCATTGGTATACCAGTAGGACCGTAAGAAGTTTTCATATGATGCAAAGATCCTGTCAGATTCGGTTGTGGGTGTGGAGGCAGGTATCCAGTGGGGTTGTACTGATTAGGGATGTTCCCTTGGAAAGGGACACTAGATTGAACGTTCGAACCCCAAATGGGATTGGAAGTCTCAGGGTAGGGTTGGCCTGTACTAGGGGTTATAAAAGAGTTGACTTGAGGCTGTTTCCCCCTAGGCAATTGAGTGTTACCCTGGGTAAGAAAATTCCAATACTAGGCCAAAGTTGTCGATATGTTCTGTCCATAGGGTGTGGTGGATGGTTGTTATCCTCCAATCGGAGGTTGTGTTCCAATCAAGGTTTGACCTCTAAACAAGGGTTGATATTGGCCCCCAGGGTTGAATTGTCTTCCAACAAGAATCTGATAATTAGGTGTGAAAGAGTGAGTAGTGCCACTAGGGCCGGATCCATCAGGGAAAGGTGGATAAGACCCTCCAGAGGGGGGTTGGGGAAGTGTTGGAATGAAACCCGCAACAGGATTGTGCCCAGGAGGAGAAAAAACTCCATATGCTTCGAATGGAACCTGAGTAGGGATAGGGATAAAATAATTCAACGCATTATACCCAAGAGGAAGCGACATGGAAGGTCTAGGTGAAAGTGTGTGCCAATGGGAGCTTGGCTAGCCACCGTCTTCTAGGTGGGAATAGTCGTAGTGTTTGGGACCATTGTAAAGTGGGTCATATGAAGGGGGGTGATCGAGTTAGGATCAACTAATGGGATGTCTGAACCAACGAACAGATAGGCATTTGTAATGGGATAATATATAGGGGTATCATGTCCTCAGCAGAAGATTCAGATGACTTGGGTACGACAAGTATATCAGCACTTGACTTGTATCCGAAAAGATCTCGTCTAGATATGTCAATAGTCCAAAATGGATCTTGGCCTTGAGGACCTGCGAATGTTCTGGCTGGTACTCAAAAATTTTGGACAACAAGATCTTCGAATGAATTTAGCTGAAGAATACGTCTCTCAGAACCATGAGAAAGTTGAAAAGACTCTAGAGAGGAAGAAATTCGAAAATTGTCTAGAGAGTCAGTTCTTTCCAGCCATGGAGTGACAGTGTCTTGGACCTCACTCTGTTGAGGAGAGCCCTCTGGTGGATTAGTAGGCAAGGGTTGAGAAATTTTTAGATCTTCCGGAGGTAGGCCTTGCATTCTACATGAACGACGTGGAGGGTCATTATTGCCCTAACCAAAAAATTTGTGAAAAAAAACTATGTCCAACTATGAAAACAAATAGCACTCGCTAATAAAATCTAGAGTTCAAACCAGGCAAACAAACCTTCTTGTTTCGAAGTCACTAGTTGGTAATGAAATCCAACGTTGCAAGACCAATATAAGAAGGGGTTGGGCTAGGGTGGAAAAGTTACGTTGACAACATGCTTAACAGACTTACACCCTGGTCCAAGCTCCCACACACAATCGTGGGTATACCCTCCAAGGAGCCTAAGTGAGTTTGGCCAACATCGATTCCAGGTACCATGGAGACTTGCCCCTCCACGGTCACCTTGTGTAACACCCTAAGAATATAGGCTACTAAATTTACCACAAACAACAGTGATTCCTAGGGAAACAGTCAATAGTCCGATCCACACACAAGGGCATGGTAACGAGCCCGAAATCAACTTGAGAGTCTTCCACTCATTATTGTGGGTATACCTTCAAGAGACCCCCATGATACGTGCAATATCAACACTGAGACCAACAAAGTAGGGTGAGTAACTCTGCCAATCTTAATGCAACCTCAGGTTTGATCCTTGTGTGAGAAGGGCTTCCTGGGACAAAATGGTGTAAATGGATTTGAACACTCCCTATCACAAGATACTATTGTGTGTTTTGTTCTTTGGAGAGTGTGTCTCACTGCCTATTCCAAAGATCTAGCCTAGCTAATGTTGGTGTAAAAGAGCCATAGAAAATAAAAGTTACTACTTGAATTTTAAATTTCACAATGTTTTTAGAGGATGTTGTTACTCAAAAGGTAGACAGGAATGAAACCAATGTTGTGTAAGACTTCGACCCAATAACGTGCAAATAGAAATGAACGATGAAAATTTCCGTTCGATGAATTCTATCTACAGTAGGGAGAAAGTATTTTTCTGGAACAATGTGACCTACGACGTACAATTCCTTTTCTTTGAATGTAATACCAAACAATCATCAACAATGTAATTTCACTATTCATTCTTTTTCAATTTTTTGAATGCCAATATTTTATGTATAAATGATCACCTAAAAGACTGAAAGAATTTAATTTTTTCCTTTCAAAAAACCAAAACAGGGATGGAACTAAGAAAGGATAAGCAATCAATGAAAATAAAAACACTCAACAAGCACCCAAATCGATCTTTCAATGGAGATAAAAACAAAAAATGACAAGAAAATGTTTCTTCAAATGTGAATAAAAAATGGTCTTCCGATCATTAAGCAATCTAGAAAGCGTAACCAACCTAAAACTTCAAATCCAATCAAATATTTTTAATCGAACAAGCACTTGGACACAAATCCATATATTATATCATTGTCGATAAAAATCAAAAACAAAAATTTGAAAAATATCAAAAGAGAGGTGTTCGATCTCTGAAACCAATCAAGAGCAAGCTTAAACAGTCAGAAAAAGTCAAGAACTAGCATTAAAAATCCTTTCCCAACTGACTAAATAAAAACTGGGCAACAACAGAAGCCAAAACTCAACCCAAAAAACTTCTCAAATGTCGCCTCAGGCTGGCAGTATAACACAGTGTGGAAATGAATAGTTTTTGCAAGCCAGAAACAGACAAGGTGCAAAAATCCCACACCAAAATAAATCAGCAGGGTGTGGAATTAAAAGGTTTATGCATGCTATCTATAAGGTGTAGTGCGGAAGTGTTTGAAAAATCAAGGAATTTGGAGAAAAGGGAAAAGAATCTAAGTGGACTTTCAAACCCAGAGAGTCTAAATGGATCTCCCATAAACTCATAGACTGATTTCAAGTAAAAAGAATAGGTCAAAAGCAAATGGCCAACAAAAAACCACAATCAAGTTGTTCTTCCCCAATGGAGTTGCCAATTTTGTTATTGGGTAAATCAGTAGATGTGGACATGAACTAATCCCCCTAGATCCACCTGGATCGATAAAAAAATGAGATGGAACAAGATGTTTTCCCTAAGTTGTAATCATTGAGTTTACTACCAAAAGAGGAATAGATAACATACCTTATGAATCACTTCCTTATATCTTTGTTGTCCCTGCTTAACTCCATTGCTCTTGTGGAATCAGATCTGCGATAACACAAACCAACCAACATGAAAGCAACAATAATAGAATTCAATGACAACCTAAACATGTGATCAAGGAGTCATGTAATAAAATACTAATCATTCTATGGGAAAGAGACGTGTCCCCGTATTATAATAATGAAAAGTAGAAGATACAACTGAATTTCCTTGATATGGAAAGTTCCCTTTTAGTGGTCCTTCGTTCCAACACACACATACACTTGCTCCAAAATTCACATGAAGATAATCCACAAAATCTTGATGGGAAAATGGTGGCCTCAAGCATCACTAGAAACAAGATTCTTCACACAGTCTTCAGCCTATTCTTTCATCAATTCTCTGCTTAATCTTACTTAACATTTTCCATGAGAAGCCCATGATTATATAGGAGAACGTGAAGTGGTTAAAGGGATGAGGATGATCCCACCAAATCGGAGAAATGAGTAGGATCGCAACCATATAGATGTCACCTCACATTCTAGAAGATTCCCCTTCTAGAAACTTCATGAGACCTCTTTCCTCTTTTAGCTTTGGAATGCCGCCGCACCCTGCCCATATAGCAGCCTGCAGAAATCTCACGAGCCAGCTATAGAGCAGCGTGTGGAAATCATAGATTTATGCACTGTGTAAAATATGCAGCCTGTAGACCCTTTCTAAAAAGAAGCCTTGTAGAGGAGGAGAGAAGTTGCTTTTCTCAGGAAAAAAGTCATGTTGGGAGCCTAAACAGATGTTTGTGAAATCATCATTAGGGTGACCAAAATAATGTGTAACATGCATCCATTTCTATAGAACACTAGAGAAAACAGTCATAACAACAAAATTGAGCAAACCCAGTTTAGATATTTTCCCTTATCTCCCTTAGCCTTCAATATTTTAGAAAATTACTCTACGGTTAGTTGAATGGGCATGTCCTGCACAAAACCCATGTTTTATATTTTCCATTTTTGTCTCCATTAGCTCAAAAATCACATTTAAATATTATTGTATGAAAACTACTACTAAATTTGACAAAAATGTTGACCATGAGATGGAGGTTTCCATATGTGACTTGGGTGCGAACCAAGGGAGACACACCATGATAACATATAGATATTCAAAACCCTTGTGGTCATTTTCTGTTTGGGTGTGCACACAGATGATAACCATGGAAGTTAGGTGTAGGAACTGAACACTAGGTACAGGAACTGAACTGTCAAAAAACTTCATGAGAATGATTAATCCAAATCCTTTCTAAATCATTAAAAGAAAAGAAAATTATAAAAATTAACAACTTTAAGCTTGTTAAGAAAATTAACTTCATAAGTATGGGTAAATTTTGTAATAAGCATAGTAAAAGAGTGTAGGGATATGGTAGAATGATAAAAAAAGGATACCACTTGATGATGTAAAAGGTGTCAAATTGGCAAGCCAACAAACATTACAAATATCCTTTTATGTTTATTTGTTCTTGCAACAACAATACCCGTTTGAGTGCATTGATTAAAGTTCCAACACCTAGTGCCATTTGGCTAGGACCCTATTGTATTGGAGGGTTGGTAATGTGGATCATTGGGCCCATAAGTTGTCATTTTTCACTAGATGGGGTGGACTATGTTGACTGTAGTGTGGGTAGGGGTATTGAGGGAACTTGGGTGCAGTATCCTCTTTGGATCAACCCAGGAGGGACTGCACTTTGTGCCTGCAGTTGTCCAACGGCCATCCACTCGCAATCCTGATTGTTCTTGGTGTGCATTTTGAGAGTGTCCACTTCTTCAACCAGAAATGGTTGTAGATGTGTGATCGAGGTGAATATTGGTGGCCACCCACCTGTTCCAACTAGCTCCTTTTGTCAGTTTTTAGTTCAACACGTTCTTTTGTACTTCTTTGTAATTGTGGGTTCTACCCTTCTATGGTTGTATATATCCCTACACATCTTCCAGGTGGATACTGGTGGCCTCCCACCTAATCCAAATGGATTATTTTGTATTTATTCATGTCAGTACATTTTGATGTGCTTCCAGGGCCATTTTGGGGCCCTAAACAGTGTTATTTTGGCATGCCACAATCAAACTATAGACAGATTCAAAGTTTGACAAAATAATGCGTAGTTATCTAGAATACCTTTCTAATAGGCTATCACATGCTTAAAACGAAGATCGTATGCAAAAGTTAGGACCCCGACAAGTTAATGTACTAACTTACCCAAATGGGGCCGACATGACTTTTGGTGTTTCATCTCCTAGGGTTAGGTTTTTGGATGTCTAGGGTTTTGGCATTCTTGTTTAACATAAAAGAGCCTTCAGGGCCTCATTGTAATCATCTTCTGGCAAATGAGCATAGTTGTCACATATCTTCTCAGAGATAAAGTTGCCACCATTCTAGTGAGTCTTGCACTCTGTATTTTTATATTCTCTTTACAATTATTTCATTAATAGAAATCAAGTATTGTTGTATTTCTTTGTTTCTGGAAATTTTCATGAGTGTTTCATTGCAATATATTTGCTTTCATTTTTTTCCGAAAATAATATGAATCAGTGGTTTCAGAGCAAGTCGCTCTTGATTATTTTCAGCGCATGTCCCCGACGAGGTACGAATATAGCTAGTTGGGTCTTGAGCTTGTCTCTCTTGAGGAAAATCAATCTCACATGCCAAAGAAACCCTTGATGGTGACAGAAAATAAAAATGGTGGGGCATAATATTCTATTAACATGTTTCTTGATAAAGATCTTGCACGACAAAGGGATGAAATGATGGATAATTTTTCACGCATCCTTCAATGCCTGTCGATAGCAACAGACATATCTTCATCAAGAAACCATTTTAGAAGAACCTCTCCCTTCAAGGTACAAGTTAATTTTGATATTCCCATATTTGAAGGTCAGATACATGCGGATGCCCTAGAAAAATGATTAAATATATTAGAAGGTTATTTCTCTGTTCATAATTTTTCCGACAGGGAAAAAATCACCTTCGCACTCCTCAAGGCTCTCCCCCATGTCAAACATTGGTGGGAAACATACTCGAAGAAAAGTTCCATAGAGGAATATGGAATATATGGGGCTGAGCCCACTTGGGATTTTTTTTTGTATGTGGTCAAAGAACAATACTATCCTCTATATAACTATGAATACCAGTACATGAGATGGAACACACTAGGGCAAGAGAAGAGCCAAACAGTGCTAGAGTTCACAAATACTTTCCATACCTTGTGCACCAAGATGGTATCAAAGACCTCAAGAGACATTTGGTTCTGAAATACCATGGGGCTCTGCATAGATACATCCAAACCGAAATGGATTTCCTAAACATCTCACCATTAGGAGTTGCCTATCGTTATGATGTCAAAATCGAGCAGAAATTTAGGTACCATAAAAAATGGGAATTTCGGTCTATAAATATGCAACAACCAAAGCATGTTAAGGATGGCCCTAACCAACAACCTCCAGACAACCAATCTAAGACATAGGAAAATAAGGGTAAAGGAAATATGAAGAATGAAACTGGGAAGTGTTGTGACTTCCACAAAATCCCTTAGCACAACATCGATGAATGTCGCTTGAAACAATCATTGGTGGCTGAGATCAAAGACACAAAGCTAAACCCTGATTCAGAATCTGATATAGAAAATATTGAAAACAGATAGATCATCGACGTAGACCCCACTACTAATTTCATGACCACAACAATTCAACCAGAAGAATCAGTAGATTTTGAAGAGGGGGAGCACCTCTTCCATTCACAAATGTGGGTGAAGGGGACCCCATTGCATTTCATTGTTGATAACGAGAGCCAAAAGAACCTCATCTCAACTAATTCCTTCAAACAGTTGTGGTTTTCAACAACACCACACTCGTAGCCATACAACATCAGGTGGCTTCACCAGGGATGCGATCTTCGTGTCAGTCAGCAGTGTCGCATATCATATGGAAAATAGGCCTTCAAGGATGAGATAGTGTGTGGTTTTTTCCCTCTTGATGTCTGTGAGGTTTTTTTGGGCCAACCATAAATGTGGAGACATCATTTTTTCTATGAGTCTAGAGCTCATAGTATCATTATTACTTTGGGAGGTCAACTCTATAGGATACTAGATGTAGTTTTGACTCCTTCTCCACCAAAATAGTGTCGCAAGTTAATATCTCATACTTAAAAATTCATCCTCTTCACAGTTTGTTCAAAGGATGCACAGAAGACCGTTACAACCACTGCATCCTCAACACCTTCTATCCAACAAAAATAGATTGTCAAAGAGAAAGAAGATATTGTTTCTTCACCTACAATGTTGTCTACACAATGCCCATGCTAACCCAGAGACAATAGGTTGGTGGAGCATATTCGACCCCTCTAGCAACCAGTTTGTGACAGTCTTCCATAGGCCAAGAAATACAACTTCTCCAAAAAAGAACACAACTCACCAAGATTCAAATTCAAAAAATGTTTTTCCCTCTTCCCTAGGCACTCAACGCAATGGAGACCATTTCTTCCTAAAGAGGGAGAATTGATCCATGTGGATATTGGTGGCCACCCACATGTTCCAACTAGATCCTTTTGTCAGTCTTTAGTTCAACATGTTCTTTTGTACTTCTTTTTAATTGTGGGTTCTACCCTTCTGAGGTTGTCTAAAGTCCTACACATCTTCCAAGTGGATATTGGTGGCCTCCTACCTAATCCAACTAGCTTATTTTGTATGTATTCATTTCATCACATCTTTTTGTACTTCGAGGGCCGTTTTGGGGCCCTAAACAGTGTTATTTTTTCATGCTACAATCAAACTCTACACGAAGTCAGAGTTTAACGACATAATACATATTTCTTTAAAATACCTTTCCAATAGACTATCACGTGCCTAAAACGGAGATCGTATTGAAAAGTTACGACCTTGTGAAGTTAATGTACTAACTTACCCAAACGGGGCCCACATGACTTTTGGTGTTTCATTGTAAGGTGGCTAGAGAGGTAGTGGAGGGGCCCAGAGGGCCCATAGTGATAATAGTGGAGTTCATTCAATGTAAAGTGGACTAGGTCCACTATATTATTAAATAAGGCCCACTATGGTAGTTAGATATAATAAATGTGTAATTAGATATAATAAATGTAAGAGGACTTCTTAGAAGGTTCTACTTCAAGAAGATTTCTCCTCTAGAATGTTCTTAGGTAATGGTAGTACTATATAAAGGGATTCAAGCAATGTAATGAGACATGAAGAGAAGTATTGTATTTGGAGCTTCTCATTAGGAGGAGGCCCCCTCGAAGAGGAAAGTGAACAAGAGAGGATCCCTTCCATAATAGGAGCTATTGTATGGTGTCGCCCTACCTCAAGGGTTTGATAATAATAAAATGTGGTTTATTCTATCTTATTTTGTGGATCTATTAAGTATTCAGTATTTGTGGTGATTATATTTGTAAATCTATTTTGTACTTAACAAGTGTTATCAAAGCACTTTCCTTGGACAGACATTGTGGGCAAATATTTTTTATTCTTACAGATTTTTTTTCGAAACAGAAAAAAGAGGGCCGCGACATTCTCAAAGTTTTTGGTATATTTATGTGTAAAATTTGCAGAAAAAGGTTGTATATATGTGTTCCTCTTAGAAAAACACCCAATTTGAAAAAAAAAATCGTCCGAAACTGAGTCCGGAAGGTCAAGATATTGAGGTTTTAAAATCTGCAATTTTTCTGGGTTTTTTCTACAGACGGCGGCGCGATTTGTTTTTATTTATGTAGCATTTAGAGGCCAAATATACCCAAATAAATTACATATCTGAGTTCCTCTCACAATTTCACCCAATTTAAAAAAAAAAATCAGCCAAAACGGAGACCGGGAAGTGAAGTTATGAGCATTTTAACTTCAACAGTTTTTTAGGGTTTTTCCAGAAAAAACAGCGATTTTCTGCAGAAAATTATTCGGTCTTTTTTTGTTTTTTTTTTCATGATGGTTGAGGGACTGAAGATTTCATAGGGTGCTCAGATGACTATTTCTTCTCAAAACCTCAAAGAAATTCTTGAAGCATTCAAATCTCAATTGTATGACACATTGTGTAACACATTGCATGACAAATTTCATGATCTTGCAGATGACCTCAATAATAGGCTTCATAGTTCATTGGATAGCATGCATGAGAGATTTATTATGGAAGACATCATCAGGGATGAATATAATCAAGAAATATATGCTTGGTATGATTTTGAGGACGATTGTGATGATTGGTATATGGATAGTTGTCATTTCTGGGATGACAACCACTTCCATATTTTATTTGATGACTCTACTCCACCTTCTGTAGAGAAAATCAATGTCCCACATCAGGAGCTAATTACCAGCGTTCAGTTTGCATATTCTATAGTGGTATTATTCCTTCCAGATTCTGCTATGACCATTTTTCACTATGTGGATGGATCTTCTTATTTGGATCCACATGATAGGTGTCAGTCTTTGGAGCATCATTTGGAGTTGGTTATTGGGTTCCAAAATCTTCTTCGGGGAGTTCACATGAGCACTTGGACATGGGACCTGGGCTTACAATGGTGCTTGGACTACTTCAGCATGGTGGATTTCCTTTCTACATGGGACCTTGTTTCTTCAATCTTCTTCAACATTATGGTCCACAATTATCCATGGGACCCTGGTATATGGTTGTACATCAAGCGTTGATGACAACGCTTTCATAAGGGGGATGGAATGTAAGGTAGCTAGAAAGGTAGTGGGGGGGCCCAGAGGGCCCATAGTGATAATAGTGGAGGTCATTCAATGTAAGGTGGACTAGGTCCACTATATTATTAAATAAGGTCCACTATGGTAGTTAGATATAATAAATGTGTAATTAGATATAATAAATGTAAGAGGACTTCTTAGAAGGTTCTACTTCTAGAAGATTCCTCCTCTAGAATGTTCTTAGGTGATGGTAGTACTATATAAAGGGATTCAAGAAATGTAATGAGACATAAAGAGAAGTATTGTATTTGGAGCTGAAGCTCATTAGGAGGAGACCCCCTCGAAGAGGCAAGTGAACAAGAGAGGATCCCTTCCATAATAGGACTCATTGTATGGTGTTGCCCTACCTCAAGGGTTTGATAATAATAGAATGTGGTTTATTCTATCCTATTTTGTGGATCTATTGTGTATTCAGTATTTGTGGTGATTATATTTGTAGATCTATTTGGTACTTAACAAGTGGTATCAGAGCACTTTTCTTGGGCAGACATTGTGGGCAAATATTTTTTATTCTTGCAGATTTTTTTTCGTAGCAGAAAAAAGAGGGTCGTGACATTCTCAAAATTTTTGGTATATTTATGTGTAAAATTTGCAGAAACAGGTTGTAGATATGAGTTCCTCTCAGAAAAAAACCCAATTTGAAAAAAAAAATCGTCCGAAACGGAGTCCAGAATGTCAAGATATTGGGTTTTAAAATCTGCAATTTTTCAGGGTTTTTTCTGCGGACGGTGGCGTGATTTGTTTTTATTTCTGTAGCATTTGGAGGCCGAATCTACCCAAATAAATTACATATCTGAGTTTCTCTCACAATTTCACCCAATTTTAAAAAAAATCAGCCAAAACGGAGACTGGGAAGTGAAGTTATGAGCATTTTAACTTCAACAATTTTTTAGAGTTTTTCCAGAAAAAACCGCGATTTTCTGCAGAAACTTATTGGGTCTATTTTTGGTTTTTTTTTTCATGATGGTTGAGGGACTGAAGAGTTCATAGGTGCTCAGATGACTATTTCTTCTCAAAAACTCAAAGAAATTCTTGAAGCATTCAAATTTCAATTGTATGACACATTGTGTAACACATTGCATGACAAATTTCATGACCTTCCAGATGACCTCAATAATAGGCTTCGTAGTTCATTGGATAGCATGAATGAGAGATTTATTATGGAAGACATCATCAAGGATGAATATAATCAAGAAATATATGCTTGGTATGATTTTGAGGACGATTGTGATGATTGGTATATGGATAGTTGTCATTTCTGGGATGACAACCACTTCCATATTTTATTTGATAACTCTACTCCACCTTCTGTAGAGAACATCAATGTCCCACATCAGGAGCTAGTTACCAGCGTTCAGTTTGCATATTCTACAGTGGTATTATTCCTTCCAGATTCTGTTATGACCATTTTCCACTATGTGGATGGATCTTCTTATTTGGATCCACATGATATGTGTCAGTCTTTGGAGCATCATTTGGAGTTGGTTATTGGGTTCCAAAATCTTCTTCGGGGAGTTCACATGAGCACTTGGACATGGGACCTGGGCTTACAATGGTGGTTGGACTACTTCAGCATGGTGGATTTTCTTTCTACATGGGACCTTGGTTCTTCAATCTTCTTCAGCATTATGGTCCACAATTATCCATGGGACCCTGGTATATGGTTGTACATCAAGCGTTGAGGACAATGCTTTCATAAGGGGGATGGAATGTAAGGTAGCTAGAGAGGTAGTGGGAGGGACCAGAGGGCCCATAGTGATAATAGTGGAGGTCATTCAATGTAAGGTGGACTAGGTCCACTATATTATTAAATAAGGCCCACAATGGTAGTTAGATATAATAAATGTGTAATTAGATATAATAAATGTAAGAGGACTTCTTAGAAGGTTCTACTTCTAGAAGATTCCTCTTCTATAATGTTCTTAGGTGATGGTAGTACTATATAAAGAGATTCAAGCAATGTAATGAGACATGAAGAGAAGTATTGTATTTGGAGCTGAAGCTCATTAGGAGGAGGCCCCCTCGAAGAGGCAAGTGAACAGGAGAGGATCCCTTCCATAATAGGATCCATTGTATGGTGTTTCCCTACCTCAAGGGTTTGATAATAATAGAATGTGGTTTATTCTATCTTGTTTTGTGGATCTATTGTGTATTCAGTATTTGTGGTGATTATATTTGTAGATCTATTTGGTACTTAATATTCATCTCATAGGGTTAAGTTTTTGGATATCTAGAGTTTTGGCGTTCAGGTTTAACATAAAGGGGCCTTCAGAGACTCATTGTAATCATCTTCTAGCGAATGAGTATAGTTGTCACATCTCTTCTTAGAGACAAATCTTCCACCATTCTAGCGAGTCTTACACTCTATATTTTTACAGTCTCTTTACAATTATTTGATTAATAGAAATCAAGTATTGTTGTATTTATTTGTTTCTCGCAATTTTCATGAGTGTTTTAGTGTAATATCTCTACTTTCATTTCGTTTCGAAAATTAGCTGGATCAATGTGTGGGCCACTTAGGGACCCCTTGTTGAATTTCATCTTCCATGACACAAAATGATAGTAGCTCCATTTTATTCCCATGATCATCACTAGGATAGATGTGAAAATTATGAAAACTACAATCAAATATAATATACCTAGCAAACCTATCCATAACACTGCACGAGATCCACATTTGTGAATTCATTTCCTAGAACAATTGTTGATAATATTGTTGGAAGAATTTATCATGGGATTCTTGGAAGGTATGTTCCTTGATTTCATGGAGTTTTAGGAATTGAGGAGTTACAAATCTAGGGCTATTCTCAGTAGCTTAGTCAAATCCCAGAGGGGGCCTCCAAGATCCATAGAATCATCACGAGGCATAGTAGAGTCCAACTATATTGAAATTCCTTTCTAAGGTTTTGGGAATAAAAACATCAATAAACTCATTCAGTATGTACCATGTCTAGGACATCTGGACACCACTGAGGCATCGCTTAGTTGCAACGATAACCCCAAGTGGGCACTCTTCCTTCGAACAATTGTGTAGGATTTTATAGGCGATGATTTGGGTAGAAAAATGAACCGACTAAGCATTGATCTTAGAAATGACCATCACATGTATGCCCTGGTGTGTACAATATGTACCATATACCTCATTCTGGGTTGTGTCTTTAGTATTTAGATCCTTTTCATTCTCTTTTCCATGCATGTGTAAACATGTAACCTTATGAATTGTTGTTGCATCGACCATATATTTTTCCCCCAACCAAAGGTATCCCCCATAGAGGCGAGCAAGTAAGAAAAGGACACATATGGTCACAGATATACCAGGACCAAAGTGAGAGAAGTATATTAGGGACAATATTTCATCCTAATGAAGGCGTATGGACCACTCTTATGTGATTTCTAGCCATTGGTGATTTGCACTCTAAACCATATTAGCATAGTTGTGAAACTCCAAGGCGAGGAATTGATCAAGCTCTCAGACATCAAAATCGACAAAGTGCACATCTTGTACCTTTCCTGTCTGGGATCCATTGAAACTAACATGTCAAGGCAATGATGACTCTTGTATTTGATTATCTTGGGTGGTATTTGATTTATATCAGCCTTGAGGCCTACTGGAGGAATCCATTTAAAATGTTTCTGTTCAGTTCATATAGGTGCTAGCATTGGCTTGTTGGTATTGTACTACTGCTTTCTTTCGCTCTACTGCTCCACACTATTTGGAAGTTGTAAACCCTTTTCCTATAAAAAAAAAGGAATTTAGACATTGAGTTGGTCATTATTAACTCGAAGAACTGAGGGTATATGCAGTAAGTCGTTAATGACTCAGAGTGTCGTACATGTTTTGTTGAACATCACCAGTATATTCATCGTGATTTCGGCTTGAAAATCCCATCAATTTTAAATCATAGTTTTGTGATACGAACCTGCTAGAATTATATATTGTTGAGCCACCTTATCCCTTTTGTAGTTTTGTTGCATGGGCACCTCCTTTATTTCCAAAAGTTCATAATCTTTGGGTGGGATTTTAACATTTGTTGCTAGTTACCTACTATAATAAGATCCATCTTAATCATCGTACAATGGATCTGTCACTTTTTATGGCATGAAAATATAGGAGCCATCATACTTGAATGGAGATAAGGATGTCTCCATATATGTGTCGGTTTTATTCTCTGAGGGCATCATGCATGCTTCCTTCGCACCCTTGCATTAGTTCACCCTTAGTTATTTGGTCCCAATGACCCCTGGTGGGTCACAATTTCTTTTCACATGTTCCCATCCAATAATTTGTTGTCATTGAGGAATTGAGTATGTCCTTTTAGGAATTGGTGGCATCCACTAGATACCCCCTACTTCCTTAATAATGTGGGATGTGTTTATTTTCTCAATGGGGTTAAGTGCAACATATGGTGTAGACAAACCCATTCTCTATGCACCTGGATGTCTTACTTGTTCTATAGAAAACTGAGGAACTAGGGGAACATATTTCTTTCTGAGTAGCATGTGTTATCCACCTCCATTCACAACAATACATGTCTCAACTAATTTCTACATATGGTATGAACCTTTCCCTCATTGAAGCTTCCACGATGGCCCACTCACGAGCAGGTTCTCTACGCCCTTCCCACCATTGTGCGAGTATGCCTACTAGCACTATATCAAGGGTACATACATGATGGTGTTCGAGAATGTGTTGCATTCAAGAAATAAATTCATCCACCATATATAAGCCATCGAATTGGTAGTATCCAAATTCTTCCTAGCGCACTTTGGTGGTAATACATGCACACCATCTTGTTGAAATTTCATATAGCTTGTTCCATCGCCTTTTCATTGCAATGCTCAAATCAATATCATAAGACTTTACACTCTTCTAACTTAGTTCTCCATCTACCATGGGATTTACATAATCTTCTTCATGCCTTGTTATATTATAGATGTTCTCAATAAAAGAGCTCCATCCATATTTATCTACTAGATCAATATACATATTTTATTCATTGGGATCTAGAGGTGTGATCATGCGCAGGGTGTCCATCTCAAACAACATCTTCCTTTTCTTCAAATTCAACATGACATCGTTGGTGAAGGCCCAATAAATGCCAAGTAATGCAAGGCATGGATCATAATCATCCATAATATCTATTAATTCAAATTTAGCCTTCGTCTTCACCCCTTCTATGTTTACTTCAACTTGATCCAGATAGCTTAGAGGGTAGATCTTATACTGATTTTCCAACCATATATAGATAGGCACCCAAACCAAACTTGGTTCACACATAAATTCCCATGACTTCTTTGGTAGTATGTTCACATCGGAACCTAGATCCAACTTGGTGCCATCCATTTCATAATTCCTAAGCACAACTGTTATCTTGAATTCTATTTCTATGTGTTTCTTCTTACTGACCTGGCATAGATCTCGTTATGGTAAGAGGGATGATATAGTTCTCTCCGGTCCTTTTTCCCCCATGAAAGTTTCTAGAATATGCATCAACTTCTTCATAGTATCAGGATCATTTAATAATCTCAAAAAACAACTTAAGAAGTTAGTTACTTGATCTTCAATCTCTGCTTCATGACCTAGGTCACGCAATCCTTGTTCATGCGCAACAGGATTCAACTCCTCCTAGCGATGTCACTCGATCTCTCTTTGTTCAGTGCATCAAAACTCTTCCTATTTATGTGCTTCTTCCATTGACCTTTGTTTCATGCATTATATTTCTCCGTGCATGTGAGATTCCTCCAAAGATCTCTACATGGTGTGCTACAACTCTTCTCAGGCTCAATCTTCTTCCAACAACCTTTGTGTTGCTCATTGAACTTTCTCATGGATCTAATACTTCTAAATCAACCTATGTGTCACAAGTTACAGCTCTTCCCGTGATCTTTCTTCCTCGATGGCCCTATGCAAATCATGGATAAACTTATTTTGTTGAGTGGCATCAAACTTAGGAGGGGGATGTGTTGTCTTTCTGATCTTCCGCTCTGGCCTTTGAACTGATATTTCACCCTGCTCGGATTCCATTCCTATCTTCACTCCTCCATGGTTTATCACCTAGATATCAACCTCATCATCCTTCTTATTTTTTCTATGCGACTCTACAATCACCATATTACAATATATATTCTTCTCTTCCCACTTTTTCAACAAGTCGAGACAATCCTATGTAACATTCTCGGAGATAAACAGTACCCACAGAGAGCATGTGGTTTGGAACAAAATATTGACACATGGATAATATTTCCAAATTCAAATAAACTGGGGGGTCTACCTTCCATGCCTCCATAGCCTCATTATAAATACGTCCATAGTTATCTCTAGGCCCTCCTTGATAACCACTTGTCTCAACACTGCCACGATCACCACTCGTTTGTTTCTCTTCAAGCCAAAATACATCATGGGTGTGATCTTGCATTAGCTAAAGTGACCAAGACTTGTTTACATCATGTCCCATGGACTTGTAGAATTCAAATAACTAAGTATGATGAATCTTATGATATTTTTCCAACATTGGGAAGTAGGGTGGTAAATGGTGCCACAATCTGCAAATTTAGCACAATTTTGTTTGAGGACAAACTGGAAATGGACTCGGCGCACCTATGTTACATAGTTTCTAGGTACAAGACACTCATCTCTTTGATGTCCCTCCAACCGGCATGTGGTACACTAGACATGATCATGTACAACGTTTTCCTTTTCCATATCTTTTAATTTCATCATCAGGTTGGCCAATTGAGACTGTACCTGTGCCAATCCTGCTAATGTTTCTCTTCCTCATGAGGTAGCCTCCAAGCGCATTGAAATTTCTACCGCTTATGTTGGGTGAGAGGAACTATGATTTTCATAAGTTACCCCGCAATAAACCATTCTCTATGTTGTACTTCTTGGATCTAGAATGTCATCCTATCCAATAAAATATTGAATCGATGGTCATAATCCCACATGATTTCTCCCTGTTTCTTCTTAATCTCATTGATCTCTATAATACACTAATATTCTGAATTAGGTATTTGGAACTCCTTAAGTAGATATCTCTTGATTTATGTCAGGCACCTTGTCTGTCCCACTGGCACAATGGCCTTATACTTCATACACCATGTCAAATATCTATCCCTAAAAGTGTTTTCCAACTATGCAATCTTCAATGCCTCATTTGTGGTCCTCTTAAAAAACCATATCTCTTCGCACATGATCCAATGTTGCTCCACACTATCTCTACCCATTCCATGGAACATGGGTAGCCTAAAGGTGATATCTTGATTCTCCATCCTCAATATCGAACTTTTTCCTTCGACTTGACTATGGGGTGTCTGAGATCTTGATATTGATACTCTTCCTGGTGAAGTAATGTTGACTTCTTATTCTTCTTCACTCGTCGCTTCTCTTATTTCTCCTTCTACTCTTGTCTCTACTCCAATCGCCCCAATATCTGTTTTTGTCTCTTCTTGGTTGAAAATGTGCAAGGGGGGTGGCTCAAAGGGGGGGTAAATAAATATTATTATACCATTTTCCATGAGGTAACCCAGATATTTTCCTACTTGTAACCATGCAATACCATCCAAAATATCTAACGCTTCTCCCCCACCACTAGGGAACCCTTCATATTCCCCTCCTAATTTTTCACCTCTACTCTTTGCCTCGTATTCCTCTGAAGCTATGGAACTCTGCAACAACCAAGGGGTTTGGAATTCAGATTTCGGTCCCCTACTACTACTATTGGTATCTTCCCTATATACCCTACTCTCAATGTCACGAATATTCGTGGACCTATCCTCGTCTATGCTACTCTTTGGCACAACATGCTTTCCCACACTACCTCCTAGTGCAGTTTCCTTTATTTTCATTCTAGGCTTGACCCATCATTGCACACCCCTACCTAACTTCCATCTGCTTCTCTATTCTTCTCTCCTTCTTGACTCAACTCGTCTTACGTACCATTTGACTTTCTCTCTCCTTTCCTCTTCTAGGTCCATCCTATTCCTCACCTCATCTTAACAACTTCTGGATCCTCCTCAATAGATCTGCATCCTCTCTCACTCTCCCCTTATATTTTCATCCCCCCCAAGTGCTAGAGGATTCTACTAAACCATCCCTTCAAGCTCTATGCGCATCATCTCCTCCTCCACGAAAAACATTTTTATCCAGAGTGGGATTTCTTCCAATATCCTTTTCTTTCATGATACTTTTTCAATTAAGATTATGCATTGATTTCAGGCAACTGAACAAGGTGGTTGTGAATAAAAAGTCTCATTTTCAAAGGATATATGATCTTTTTGATCAACTAAAAGATGCAAATATATTTTCCAAGATTGACCTCAGGTTAGGCTACCATCAAGTGAGGATTAAAGAAGAGGATATCATCAAGACATCATTTATAACAAGGTATGACCATTATTTCAGAGGGAGGGATATCAGTGGATCTTGAGAAGATAAAATCCATTGAAGGATGGGAAACACCAGAGAATGCCTTAGAGGTGAGGTCATTCATGGGACTTGTAAGTTATTATATAATATTTATTGAAGTCTTTTCAAGGATTGCACATCAGAATACTTCTTTACAAAAGAAGGATCTGAAGTTGGAGTGGACCTCTGAATGTGAATAAATATTTCATCACTTGAAAAATTTATTTACAAGTGCACCCACCTTGAATATTGTGATCCAAATGAAGATTTAATTGTATGCACAGATTCATGCAAGGAAGGGCTTGGAGTCCTCACCCAAAATGGGCATGTGATATTCTATGAGTCAAGGAAGTTGAAAGAAAATGAGAGGCGCTATGCCACTCATGATTTAGAATTGGAAGCCATAGTTCAGTCCTTGAATATGCGGATGAATTATCTTATGGGGAAGAGATTTCAGCTAAAGACACACCACAATGGTCTAAAATATGTTTTTGGACAAACAACTTTGAATGCTAGGAAAATTAGATGGATGGAATTTCTTAGCGAGTATGAATTTGATATCAAGCATATAAAAGGAAAGGAGAAAGAGGTGGTTTATTCACTCAGTAGGAGGGTGCATGAAATGCATGTTAAATCCATTAGCATGTACAAATATGATTTGAAAGATAGAATTTTGGATGTTGCAAAATCAGATCAACATTATGTGAAAACAACATAAAAATTACAACAAGTTAATTTGCAGCAGAAAATTAAATATTATGAGTTGAGAGAGAATGGAGTCCTCTTATACAAGGGAAAAGTATATGTTCCTAAATATGAGGAGCTGAAAAATATGGTGTTGAGATAAATTCACAATGTACCTTATGATGGGCACCCAGGCTACCATAAAACAATTGCAATTGTCAAGAGCCAATATTTTTGTCCATGTATGAAGAAAGAAGTGGTTGATCATATAGCTATATGTCTAGAGTGTTAGAAGGTCAAGGTTGAGCTCAGACATCCATGTGGCTTTCTATAGCCATTTCTCATTGCTGAGTTGAAATGGGAAGTTGTGACAATTGATTTTATCACCAAGTTGCCAAAAGCAATGAAGCAACATGATTCCATGATGGTGATGGTGGATAAGCTAACCAAAGCTTCTCATTTTGTTCTGATGAAGGTCACTCATAAGGAAAATAACATTGCAAATATTTATATGAAATAAATTGGTAAGCTACATGGTGTTCCTAATGAAATTATTTCTAACAGAGATCCCAAGTTCACATCAAACTTTTGGAAGGGATTTTTTAAAGGATTTGGGACAAATCTAAATTTTAGCATAGCAAACAACCTAGAATCAAATGGACAAATAGAAAGGGTCAATCAAGTGATTGAGGATATGATAAGAATGTATGCGATGTACAAACCATCAAAATGGGAAGATTATTTACATTTAGTTGATTTTCTTATAATAATGGGCATTAGGAATATTTGAAGATGAGCTCATTTGAAGCATTATATTGCATAAAGTGAAACATGTCAGTGAGTTGGGACAACCCAAAAGACAAAGCACTGTTTGGACCAGAATTTCTCAGAGAAATGGAACATAATATGGTGAAAATAAAGTAGAATTTAAAGGCTACTCAAGACAGGTATAAACGTTATGAAAACAAAGGAAGAACACAGAGAGAATTTAACATGTGAGAGCACATCTTCTTAAAAGTGAAATCCTAGAAAATTTCACTAAAATTGGGGAGCTTCCCAAAGCTGGTAGCAAGATATTATGGACCATTTGATATCCAGGAAAGGATTCGTCCTGTTTCATACATGATTGAACTTATTGCATCCATGTGCATACATAATTTGTTTCATGTTTCCTTGCTTAAAAAGTATGTACCTAATTCTAATCATGTAATTGATTGGAATGTGATTCAGGTGGAGAAAGAAGAAGATTTTTGAGTTCAATCAGTGTGCATATTGGACATGAAATTAAAGTTTCTATAGAATCAAGAAATAGGGATGATAAAGGTCCAGTCGACCTATTATGGTCCTGCGGATATGACATGGGAACATGAATATTCCATGCAGGAGGATATACCCACATATTTTTGTACCTTTTTGAATAATTTTGATCGTACATGTGTATATAATGCACCGAGGACAATGCATAAATAAGGGGAAGGGGAATGTAATACCCCTAGGTTGAACCCCAAGTTGTAAATGTACATATGTTTCATAGGTTGGTGAGCCATTATTTGTGGGAAATGTGTGCCCATGTTTATATAAGTATTTTGGGGCCCGCATGCCTACGTTTATATGTTTCAAGGCCATAGTTCCTATGTGATTTAGGCCATGGAGCCTATGTGTTGAAAGGATAGCGATCCTAGATTTCTAAATTGCATCACACTCAGATATGTTAATAAAATACATCATTTGTGTAGATCAAGTCAGAAAAAAGAGTATGAGGAGCTAGGTAATCCATGAGAGGGAAAGGGGTCTATGAGATTAAGAAAAAATGGGCTAAGTCAAGTGGACTTAAGACAAGGAATACAATAATATTGTTCTTAAATCATAAGTTTTATGATATAATTTATCCTAATTTCCTAAGTGAGGGGAACGAATTACCAAGTGGGTTCAAAATCATTTCCTAGAGTGACAATTTTCAAGATAGCGACATGCAAATATAATCTAGAGAACTTAGTGTAATTCCCATCATTTTTCCAATCATTCACTCATTATTGCTTCCATCATTTGTAACTTGGCTGGAAAGTGTAAGCGGAAGATGAAGTTGACTATTACCCTATAAATACTTGGTGGTTTGGGTTGAAGAAGTAGGTTGGCATGCCCGTGTCGAATTCTCTCTAGGTGAGAGAATCCCTAAAAATAGTTTTCCTTATGTGTTGGGATAGTGGGTGATGTAACTCCTTCAGTATCTGATCCGGATTTATTTTCGGCACGAAATGAGAGTGAAGATATAATAAAGAAATGAATAGAGATATCGCAGATATCCAATAATATAATAGAAATGTATCAGAGATGAAACCATAAACACGGATATATAGTAATACATGGTTTCTATTAATGAAAGAAATGTATAGACACTATAAAAACATAGAGTGAAAGACTCGCTAGAATGGTGGCATCTTATCTCTAAGAAGAGATGTGACGACTACTCGCATTCGCAAGAAGATTATTACAATGAGGCTCTGAAGGTCATTTTACAATAAACATGAATTCCAAAAACCCTATACATCCAAAAACCTAACCCTAGGAGATGAAGCATCAAAATTCATGTGGGCCCCGTTTGGGTAAGTTAGTACATCAACTTCCTGGGGTCGTAACTTTTGCATACGATCTCCGTTTTAGGTGCATGATAGCTTGTTAGAAAGGTATCGTTGAGGAGATTCATTTTGGGGGATCAATCATGCCTTTGGATATAATTGATAAAATCGATCCCGAAAAACATTTATTTAGGCCCTCAAAATGGCCCTGGAAGTTAAAAACTGCTAAAAATAGTAAATTACCAAAATTGCTAGAAAATTGTTTTGAGCCAGTTGGAAAAGGTGGGTGGCCATTGATATCCACCTGGATCAATATCCTTGTATTCCAAGTGTTACAGAGATATGAGACTTTCTGTATGGCCTATTTTCGAAACCCTAGAATGGAAGTGTGACAACTCAAAGTACTATTGAGCAGAGAAGGGGGTACATTTTCTTGGGTGGGACAAGCTATGGGGAATGACAGGTTGTGATCTTGGAAATATTGTTGGAGTGTGCACGTAGGCCTATTCTTTATCACATTGTTTTTCTAACCTTAGTTTGTCTTAGGTATCATTTTCCCTGGTGGAGTCATATCCCCAACTTGAGGGTGACTTTCAATTGAGAGTGTATGAAGAAAAGAGTCTACAACTGGGAGGAACACCCGAGGTCTGCATGAATTTGTTTATTTATAACAAATGATAAGTTCTCTTCTATGTGTGTCTACATGTTGATTATTATATGTATGTTTATGTTAAATTTTGTTTTTTGTAATTCTGCATACTTATGCATGGTTGTGCATGTTATTATTGGTTCTACATAATTGTTGCATATGCGGGGCATGTTGTTTAATATATGGTATATTTTAGTCAATTTTAGTATCAATGGTAATAGGATTGAGGCGCGAGTCTTGAATCATCATGTGCACTAGGAAACAATTGTCTCATGTGGCACAAGGCCAGTTGTGTGCGCAATTTGTTTCAGTGGGTTATTTTCATGATTAGAATTAGTATCAGAGAAGAATTTTTGTGTGGTGTGACTCATCTCAGGGAAGGGTACGTTACATAGTCAACAAGTTGTTGGTAAAACTTTTGAGGGGTTACAATTAGAAGAATCCAAAGACCTGGAATGAAAATATTATCTACATTCAACACTCTTATAATAGAGTAGTCCATACTTAAACTGATAAATCCCCTTCAGAAACTTTATTTTGGTATTTTCCACCTTCACCTTTGGATGTTGTCTATGGATGGAAAGGAGTGAGGGAAGACATCGTAGGAGAATCATTGAAAGAAGATAATTTTTTTTAAAATATTAGGCGGATCTATTTGAAAGTATAGGGGATGCTAAAGAAGTCGTAATAAAGGTACAAGGCCCGACATGAGAAACACAAAATAGAAAAATCACTCAAAGAGGGAGATAAAAATTGGCTACAGCTGAATAAGGAAATATTACAGGGTCCTAGTGAGAATATCAAGGATTTGTGGTATGTCCCTTTTGAGGTATTAGATAAGGTGGGTGATAACACCTACAAAATCACTCTACTCCCATACATGCACATTTACTTAGTAGTGAATGTGGAGAATTTGAAACTCTATGATCCTTCCATGTCGGATCAAGAAACTAAGGAGTAGGTCCTACCTACGATAGAGGACTTAGCACTAGAAGTTCATGATGAGTTGGTATAAGATACAATTTTGCAGAAGAGGTCCAGAACTACTAAATAGGGGTAGCATAATATTTTGTATATTGGGTTGAAAGGAGAACTTCCAAGAAATGAAAAAGTGTACTATAGGGAGAAGGTAGAGGAACAATTTCCTCACCTCATTAGGTAAAAACAATTTGAGACCAAATCCTCCCTAAATGGGGAGGTATGATATGGAATGGATCAATATATATTTTTTCATCTATCATAGTACTTTTTGGGTGGAAAAAGTGGAGGAATTGGCTTGCAGGGTCCATTTAAGTGGCAATTCCCAATTTCAATATTTGGGGTCCAAAACCTTCTAGATCCATTTAGAGGCATCAAATGGAATTTTGGGGGTAAAAAATTTGCAAGCATACATTTCAACCCCTTTATTCTATTCTACACATTGAGACCTTTCCAACAATGAAAAGATCACCTCAACTGAAGCTTGTATGGAGAATTTTTTCCACCTCACAATTTGACCTACCTTGTTGACCACCATGGTATGAGTGGATACCACATCAATGCCCATTACTTACACATGTGGATCTATCCATGTGTGGAATTTCAAAAATATTCTAGAAGGTCAAAAACTTTGTCACTAATTGATGGTTGAGGATGCAAAAACCATAACCCTAAACAGATATTGGGCTATGTTAAATATTGGGCCGCTAAGAAGAGAAGGGGTTCCATTATTTTGTATTGTACTTGTTCCATATTTGAGTAGAGCATCTGAGGAGTGGAATATGAGATAATAATAGAGGTAGGAAGGAGAGTATGTAGTATCTATTTAGGTCACATAGTAATAGACAAATCCATAGTGAGAGCCCATTTCTTTGCATTTGCATTTTCATAACCAAAGAAAAGAGAGAAAATCATAGGCCTCACCCTCTAGTTGGGTTTTCTCCCATATAAATTTTCTGAGGATACATATTTTGTTCAATTATAATGTACCTAGCTCACTATTGTGCCACATTACTATAATTATGACGTTGTAACACGTTGTGTTATTTTAAAAATATTTCGACTTGACTCACACTTAGCTTTGATTACCATTTCTAATACAAATATTATCTCTATCTATTTATATAAGAAATTATGCATAAAAAATGAAAAGAAACTCATGCAATTCATAGGTAACAACACATAATTAAAACAAAATGAAATTTATTAACATGCACAACATTTTTAATAGTAGCATACACATACATAACTCAAAAACCATAAATCTTATCTTACGAAGAAATGTCACTAACTAGTTGTGAACATAGAATATTACTCCCAACCATAGGCTATGTTGCTCCAGATCTCTTAGCAGTAGGCCACCCAGAATATGGGGCTATGATTCCACAAGGAAAAATGACTTCTATGGCTAGATAAACTCCCTAACATAGCCCAATACCCAACAAATGACAACATATATACTCCTATAACCTTTACCACCGAAAAACTCTCTTCCCCATCTTGCACCACCCTAGGGATGGAATCCCCTTCTCTACCCTACAATCCCTCGGGAAATTCTCACCCCCTCTAGGGTTAGAGTGTAGTCTATTTAGGAATCTCAATGTTGGAGGCTATAGGAAAATTCAATTGTCTATGAAGTCTTAATCACAACAATATCATGCTCATGCTTACAAGAAATTTTGTATCAAATATATGTGACATGCATTCCCCTCCTTCCATAATAAACATAATAGTCTAATTTGATATAGGGTAATTGAAAACTCCATGTATAACCAGAGAGTGAACATATTCCAAGAAATGAACAAGTAGAATGACCGAATGATGGGTGGATTTCCAAACCCACAAAACTAGAATGAATGTCTTTGGAACCCAAGGAACTCCACCTAGATTTGGCATGCATTCCCATAATGATTTTTCCTTTTTCATACTTTAAGGTAAAAGGTCAATAAAATAATACACAAATTAGATTTTGGCCCCAGTGACCCCCTTAAGCCCCTCTCACATCTAAATTATAATAAAATGTTATGACTTAGACTTTGGCCAACCACTACAATGAGTCAATCAATGACAAGGATAGTTGAATAAGTAGTCAAGCTAGTTGACCATTGTGATAATTCAATCGATGAAAAAGGCATTCAACTAGGTAGTTGAGCTAGTAGACCATCAGGTTAGGCCTACCAATAGAATTAACCAATTCTATCCCATGGAATCATATCCCCCAAATGTTTCATCCCTCCCGTGTTGCAACCGATAATGTGTTTTTATTATTAACTTTGATACAAAATATACATAGTTTGGCCCTTGGTCATACTATCTATCTCAGTAGCCTATATAACATATATGTACAATTACAATTCCCATGTATTAAAAATAGGGTGTTACACAATTATGTGGATGGTGTGTATATTTGCATGTTCTTTCATTTTCATTTTTATTTATTCTCATAAATCTATGCAATAAGTTGGCAATAAATAATTTATGATATAATGAACTAACTTGCATAATTTAAGATTTCATAACATTATAATATCCATTGGGATGAATTTTTCCAGTGGATTATTCATGGTAGTTTATAGATCATATGAAGTTCGGTGAACTCCACCTGGTCCCACTCAGTAGCTTTCTCCATGGTATTATATGTATTCCAACCATCATCTCCCCTTCTTCCCTCATACATTAGGAGATATTTGTTATATCATATTTTGACACCCTTATGTCTTAGATGCCATTATTTGGTCATTATTCCCTTCATACATATCCCTACATCTTGGGTCCACTTTGAACAATGCCTAAAAATCATCCTTTAAAATCAACACACACTTTATGCTCACAATAGGAGTGTGTACACACCCTTTCTCCTCAAAAAATGCATTTGTATCTTGAAAAGTGACTAAAAAATATAAAAATTCATGAAAAATATGTGCTCCTCGGTGAGGTTTATGGGAAAATTACTTTTTATTTCCCTAAATCCCATAGAAAATAGTATGAACCATCTTGAAATGGTATAAAAAGAGGCCTAATGGAAGGAATGGCTAGAATAAATTATGTAGTAACATAGTTATCCTCTTTCCCAAAGCAGTCAAAATCAATTGTTTCCCTATGGTTTGCATGACCTTCATCCCTCAAGAAACCCTTATTTCTCAAGTATTTTCTCCCTTTCTTGTTTTCAGGCCTAAAACCTCCCGATTTTCCTCATGCTTGTTTGGAGAAGAGTCTTGGAGTTTTAAGGAGTCCTCAGTGGTTAGGGGATGGAGGAATCCAGGTAAAGGCTATGAATAATGACAACAACGAGATCATGTATATGTTTATGTATCATTGTTTATTATAATCAAAAGGAATATATTTCTTCTTTCTCTCCCCCAAAATCTATGTCAGTTTTAATATTTTGATCTCCTTTCATTGTTTGGATGTGGTTCCAAATCACTCGATAGAGTTAGTTATGGTAGTTATTTCATGTTTACTTTCGTTTCTCCCAATAAGTTTGAAAGGTAGTTATTTATGTATGCATAAATATTTGCTTCTTTGCTTCTTTGTGTGCATATCTATGAACTTGGATAGGAACAAATAAGGTATTTATGCAACGTATTTGATTATTTGTGTGCATGTCTATGAACTTGGATAGGAACAAAGGCATTTGGAGCAAGGACAAATATTTTTCCTTGCTCAAAATATTTGTTTCTCCCTATTTCTCCCAATAAGTCACATAAATATTTGTTTCTCCAAATAAGTTAGTTCAGGTAGTTATTTCATGTTTACTTTCATTTCTCTCAAACTTATTGGGAGAAACGAAAGCAAACATGAAATAAATACCTTATTTCATGTTATTTCATGAAATAACTAACTTATTGGTAGAAACGGGGACAAACAAATATTTTCTCTAGAACAAAAATGTTCCCTTAATCCAAATATTTGTGGGGATAAACTTATTAGGAGAAAATGGGAGAAACAAATATTTTCTTCTTTGTGTGAATTTCTCTGAACTTAGATAGGAATAAAGGAAAGTGGAGCAAGGAAAACTTTTAAGTATCATCTCCAATTGGCAATCAAGACCAGGTAGGTCTCTCCCTATAACTAATTGGAAGTTACATAAATATCATAGTATGTTTCTTTAAAGATTGAATTGTATTCTTCTTTGAATCCACTATGTTAATGGTTCACCCTAGCTATAGGATTACTTTTATCCACAACAAGGACCTATTAATGATACGAACATTAATGCATCAAGTGTGTTAATTGAGAGTCTTGTTCTTCTTATATATTTTATTAGGATTTTCTTAGAAAACCCTCATTCATATGCAATGGCGCTTTCTAGTATGACAAGCATTGCTTGCCATAATTTTAACACATTTGGACACCTAGAATACAAATAGTTTTTTGAGAAAATACTTTTCATGCATATTTCATTGGGAATCTTTCTTTATTTAAATGAAGCATGCAAATAAATTCATATAGCCATCTTTTACAAGCTAGAATGTCAAGCAATGCTACATTTTCATTTTCATTACATGTTTTGTGTTGCAAATGTGAAAACAACCTTTCAAGTCAATGCTTTGCATTATTTTCTCTCACATAAAGATATAATGGACAATGGAAAGCACTAAACAACCTTACTACAGTAAAGAGATGAATATCTAGAAATATTGAATTGTAGCTCTCAACCAATGTTGGGACATAATTTCTTATAAGTTGTATACAACTCTCAAGGGTGCAATCAATGCAAGTTTTCATTGGTTGTGACATTTATTCATTATGGATTGGAATATATAAAAAAATCATGTATATGGATAATCCCATGTTTGTCAACATTTTCAAGGAAACCATTTTTAGAGTATTTCAAGAATTTGGTAAGATGTATTCCACATTCTACAAAAAAAATATGGCCTATAGAAATATCTTTTAAGAGTATTTAATGTGATATGTAAATTGTCGTGGATATTCCAATGGAATATTTAATCACAATAGATATGGTAGATAAAACTGAAATCTACACTATCAAGGATAAATTCCTTTAGATTCTAGAATATTTAGTTTTGGATTTCCTGCTTATGCATGAAATGGATAAAATGCGGAAAATAAAGAATAGTAAAAAACAATATCACACCATCCAAAAAATGACACAAAGAGTTTCTTTGGGAAACCATTACAGGAGAAAATCTAGCTAGAAGGTGAGGTTACTCTGCTCTCTTTTCTCTAGTATGGAAATAATGAAATTGCAAAGGAGAAGGAACTCTCTATGGAGTTACCTAAGACTTGTGGCTTGTTAGGATGCTACAAAAAATTAACCCCCTTTTGTTGTTCTCTCTAATTTCCCACTCCCATTTGTTTTTCTTTGCTATGGAAGAAAATAGATTAACATAGAATGGAAACCTTTCTCCTCCTAGTGGCTTGGTATTTAACATAGCTCGATAGCTATCTAAGGGTAGGTTTTTTACTTCCTCGACTGTTAATTATGATATGATTTTAAAAATTCTAGAATATTCTTGAAATTACAAGCATGGATAGCCCCATATGCATGAGTAATGAGGGATGACATGGCATCATTGTGTAACATGGTGGTCAACAAGGTAGGTCAACTTGCGGGAGGCATAACGTTTTCATACAATCTCTAATTGACATGATTTTTGAACTGTTGGAAAGGTCTCGATGTGTATAATAGTGGCTCGGGGTATAAGTTGTCTTGGGAAAATTTTAACCCTAAAAACTGCTATTTGATGCCTCAAAATGGATCTGGAAGGTTCTAGAGCCCAATTTTCCAAACTTGGACCTGCCACTAAAATGACCCTACAAGCTAATTCCTCGAATTTTTTTTCCACTTTGAAATCATTGAGATAGATGAAAGATAATATAGTTGTCCAATCGAGATCATACCTCCCCATTTAGGGAGGATTTTGGTACCCAAAATATTTATTGAATGAGGTGAGGAAATGTTTCCTCGAACTTCTCCTTGGAGTGTCACTTTGCTTTTCGTAGAAGTTGTGCTTTCAACACAACTTGTAAAAGGTCATGTTGCCCCTGTCTTGTAGTTCCATAATGCTTCTGTAAAATTATTTCCTCTGTAAACTGTGCCTAAGAATATGGTACTAAATCCTCTATGGAAGGTAGGACCTGATCCTCCTCCTGATCCAACATGGAGGGCTCATAGATTTTGAGATTGTCCACATTCACTACTGAGTAAATGTGCATGTATGGGGGTAGCCTGAGTTTGTAGGATTTTTCTACTTCTTTTTCAAATACCTAAAAAGGACCATTCTACAGAGCCTTGATCTTGTTACCAAGAGATTGTAGTCTTTCCTTGTTTATTTGTAACCATACTCTATCTCCCATTCTAAATGTTCTCTCTTTTCTATGTTGGTCATGTCTATCCTTGTAATTTTCCAGTGACTTCTTCAGTGTCTCCTGTACTTGTAAACAAGTATCCATGATCTTCTAAACATTGTTTTCTTCCTTTAATGCATCTCCTGTGAGGTCCTCCTTCACTCCTCCTTGTTGTCCATATATGACATCTAAGGGTGAAGGTGGAAAGTATCCAAAGCAAGTTTCAAAATGTGACTTACTAGTAAAATTTTGGGTTGCTTTATTATAAGAGTGTTGTATATAGATCAGGTTTCCATCCTAGGTCTTCAGATGCTTATGATTGTAACCCCTCAAAATCTACACCAGAGTCTCATTGACTACTTTCTTCCACTCATTTGTATGTGGATGGAATGTTGTATACCTCTTCAACTTAGTGTCCATCTTCTCCCACAATGTAGTCCAAGATGCACTAAGAAATATGATATATTTGTTTGAGATGATGCTCCTTGGTATACCATAGTGCACCTAGACATGTTTAAAGAACTTATTTGTTTCTTCGGCCCATTAATGGTCTTGTTACAAGGCATTAGAATGCACATATTGTTGAACCTGTCTAATACAAAAAATAAATAGTTATTTCCCTTTAGAGTTGTTGGCAACCCTCCAAAAAAATCCATGGAGATTTTTTCCCAAGGTTAGTGGGTACATGTAAGGGATGATATAAACCTTGGTTCTTATTTTTGAGCTTGTTGGTACAACAATGTACACATTCTCTAATATACCATGCTACATATTCTTTCATTCTGGACCAACACACATACCTTTGTAAGTTGGCAGTTGTCTTCCCAGCACCAAAATGTCTTGCAACCTTGGAGGTGTGAACCTCTCTGATAAGATGAAATCGTTCACCCTTATGAACATGGAGCTTGTCAATATTTTAGAGTAAACCATTTTGGAAATGATAGTAATTCTTGTCGTCCCCTTATTCTATATGAATTTGTCCCTGTCAATGTTGAAACACCTCCTTGAAGTCCTCATACTCTCTCTATACCTCTTTGTATGCATCATGAGTAAAAGGATCCATATGCATCATAGTTCTCAAAGTTGTAATCTTGGATGTGGGTGGTCATGAAAACATGTATTCCAACTTATTTTTGCTACCCTTCTTATAATTTATGACCAATTGAAACTATTGTAAGAATCCCATCCACTTGTAGTGCCTGGTTTGTTGTAACTTATTATGGGCATGCAAATACTGGAGTGATTGGTGATCTGTGTGGATGATCTCCTTTCCCATCAAATAGTGTTTCCACTTTTTTACCGCTTGTAACAAGGCACATACCTCCTTTCCATAAGTAGGGTAGTTGAGAACCTCCCCATGAAATACTTTAGAATGATAGCATATGGGCCTTCCTCCCTGCATCAGGATTTCTCCCATGGCATACCCACTTGCATCTGTCTCCACTATGAAGGGATTATGCAAGATTGGTAGTGAGCTTTGGTGCTTAACTGATATTTTTTTTCAAGTCATCAAAGGCCTTCTACTATTTCTTCCCCCATTGGAAACTCTTACTACTCGCTATTATTGTGTGGAGTGGTGCAACTATTACTGGAAAAAAAAACTTTGAACTTTTGCAAGTATTGTACTACCCCAACAAATGTCCTAAATTCTATCCAATTTGTAGGAATTGTCCATTTCATGATGGCCTCCATATTGGTAGAATCTATTTTTTTCTCACCTCCATTGATCACATACTCTAGATACACCAAAGACTGCTGAGAAAACAAACATTTCTTGAGATTGGCCAACAACTAGTTCTTCTTCACAATCTCTAGCACTTGCATAAGATGACATATGTGCTCCTCCTAGGTAGCACTATAAACCAGTATATCATCCAAATAGACAATTGAAAATGAATCTAGATAAGGCATAAAACATCATTCATCTGTCTCATAAATGTAGTCAGTGCATTGCATAAACTGAATGGCATAACCAACCACTCATACAAACCTTTCTTTGTCTTGAAGGTAGTATTCTAGGTATCTTCGTCTTTGAATTTTACCTGGTGATATATTGATTTCAAATCCAACTTAGTGAAGTAATTGGCATGTTGCAGTTGGTCCAATAGATCATCAATCCTAGGTAGATGGTACTGAATCTTTAGTGTAATATTTTTCAATTCCCTAGAATCGATACACATTCTCCAAGTCCCGTCCTTCTTGGGTACAATTATGATGGGTGACCCACAAGGTGAGGTACTTGGTTGAATCACACCCTACTCCAACAAATTTCACAACTGGTTCTTCAATTCGTTTGCTTCTAGAACATATTTTCTATACATACCAATATTCAGCAATGGGGATTCTGGAAATAACTATATTTCGTGCTCCACATCCCTCTTGGTTGGTATCCCTTTAGGAACCTTGAAAAATATTCTATGTTCCTATAGAAAATCCTCCAACTAATGTTTCTTATATTTATTACACCCCTCCATGGACGCCTTCACTCTTATTGACTCATCATCGGACTAATTTTCTCTTAAGAAAAGAAAAATGTATTTCTTACTAGAACTAATAAACTTCTTGGTTTGGTTGGCACTTACGAGTGAGATATTTGACTTTCCTTTATGCACATTGATGATGTAGAACATCCCATCCTTGATTAGTTGGTACTGGTTTAAGATTTTCATAAATATTTCATCCCTCATATACATGTAGGGGATTCCAAAAAGTACTCCACATACATCAAGGGTTACTAATTCCAATTCCACTTCTTCAATAAAATCAACACTTGCAACCATTGATGATTTTAGGGGCTAAATTTTGCTCATGGGCTAATTTTCCAAGGCTTTTCCCCAAAAAAGATTCTCTATTCTAAAAATGATTAGCCCAAATTCTATAGGATAAAATTATTTTACCTCAAAAATTGCCAAAAGTTTATACAAACTATATAAAATCCTTAGAAATTTGAATATTTTTACGAAAATATCGCTTAACATTTTATAGTTGGTATACGAAGGATTAGTAAGATTCGCCAAGGTTTCTACATTTTTAAATATATTTCCATCCTAAAAATCATCCCTGCTTGCAACAAACTTAATCTTACATTGTTTCATTGCCTTTATCTCTATCCTTTTTTACCCAACCCAATGGATAGGGGATGGGATTATTGTGAACCTCCAATCCAAGGTTTTTGAACAAATCCATTGCTATGATATTAGCATGTGAAGTAGAGTCAAACAGAGCATCTATCTTGGTCTTCTTGACCTGAATATTGATGTGGAAGAACTTGGTCATCTCCTTATCTCCATGGTAATGAAGGATACTTAAATTTACCTCCTTCTGCACATATGTGTAGATAATATTTTCATCCACATATGGACTAATTTCAACCTAATTTCTTTAATTTGTGGCTAGAAGGTCATTTTTCTTTATGTCATTCTTGTGGTTCCTTGGGTTCATCTCTAGATCTAGTTTCCATCACTTTTCCTCAATGTGCCCATAAATGTTGCAACGATTGCAATGGTTGTTGGGATATTTTCACTAATGCGTAGTGGTTGTTTTCTTCTTATCTTTTACCCCTTTCCACTTATTCTTACCATCCTTGGAAGCTTCTTGGTGCTCTTTCTACTTCGAACCACTTGGTCGCCCCTTCTTTTGGCCTATGTTTTCCAGGTATTGTGCCTATACACATACCTCATCCACTATCCATGGTTTGAAGATCATCACCTGATTTCGTAGATGACTATGTAAACTATCCCGATACTTGAGGAGTACATATAGGTTCTTGGGAGAGATACCTATCATGATGGTCATATTTATGAACTCAATGGTGTACTCTTTTACACTCTACCCTTGCCTCTGCCCGAAGTAGTGCCACCGAATCCATTATTCCTCTACATACCCAATAGGGTACAATTGGGACTTAGTGAGGGTTTTAAATTCCTCCCACCTAGTTATTGGTGGATCACCCTCCAACCTAAGTGTTTATGTATGGATTTCCCACTAGGTTAAAGCATAGCCCTTTAACTTCAATCTAGCAAATGAAATATTCCACTCTTGATATATATGGTGAACATTAAAATAAAATTCTAGTTGTTGCAACCAATTATTCATATTTAATGTGTAGATCTCACCTTGTTATTGATTTATGTCCACTTTCCCTTCTATCTTGAATAGGGACTGTGAAGGGTTAACGACACATGCACTCAGCTACTCTTTCTTGGGTTCTTTTTGTGATTCCTTTCATGCGTCTTCCTAATCTCCCAATTTCCCCTCCAATTTGATATATGAGTTACAACCTCCATCATCTCCAAATAGTCCAAGATTACTTGATGGGGACACCGTGAGGAGTTTCATATTGTGAATGATTTTGACGACTTGTGCTTCTAGCCTATGAAATCTCTCTTATACTGGATCTTGAGGGTTATTATGAATAGACTCGTCCACCAAGGCTAGGGTTTCTACAAATTCTCTTTAAGATGATTCATGGATCCTGCAACTTCTTTCAAATACCAAATAGAAAACCCGCTCTAGTACCGATATGATCTATAAATTGATGTGCTTATTTCGTTGGAATGGTTCATGGCAATAGATATGATAAATAAAAATTAAATCTACACTATGAAGGTTAAATACGTTTAGATTCCAAAATTTTTAGTTTCTGATTTTCTGCTTATGCATGAAATAGATAAAATGCGGAAAATAAAGAACAGTAAAATAAAATCACACACCATTCATGAAATGACAAAAATATTTTCTCTTGGAAACCATTACAGGAGAAAACCTAGCTAGAATATTAGGCTACTCTGCTCTCTTTTCTCTGGTATGGAAATAATGAAAGTAAAAAGGAGAAAGCACTCTCTATGGAGTTATCTGAGACCTGTGGCATGTTAGGCTACTACAGAACATTAACCCCCTTTGTTATGCTCACTAATTTCCCAGTCCCAGTTTCTCTACTATGATATGGAACAAATTACATACATAGAATGGAACCCCTTCTCCTCCTAGTGGCCCAATATTTAACATAGCCCATTAGCCATCTAGGGGTAGGTTTTTTACTTTCTCAACACTTAATTATGAAAGGTTTTTGAACCTTCTAGAATATTCTTGAAATTACATACATGGATAGCTCCATATTCATGAGTAATGGGGGCTGACATAGAATCCTCTCGTACCATGGTGGTCAACATGGTAGGTCAACTTGTGGGATGCAGAATGTTTTCATATGATATTTGATTAACATGATTTGTTCACCGTTGGAAAGGTATCGATGTGTCGAATAGTTTCATGGTGTCCAAGATGCACTAAGAAATTTTTAACCACAAAACATGTCGTTTGATGCCTCAAAATGGCTCTGAAAGGTTTCAGACCCCAATTTTCCAAACTAGGACCTACCACTAAAATGACCCTGCAAGTTGATTCCTCCAATGTTTTTCCACTCTTAAAGCATCATGATAGATGAAAAATAATATAATGATCAAATATGGATCATAACATATGTTCAATAGCTATTCCAAGCGATGTGACATCCACATTGTCTTCTTGGATTTTTTTGTTTAGATTATTCAACTCCATCAAAACATTAGCAAGCATATTTAAACAAAATTGAATTGAGAAAATCTTTTGCTTATGATGTCGTGAGTTCTTTGTTTCTTTTTTACACAAAATCAAAATAGAATGCATCAATGTAACAAGTATTTCAACCACTTTACTTATAGATATCCATCTAATCCCATGGAATTGAAGAACTTGTATGGATTCTAATTCCATTATCTCTAGTAAAGCAACGAGTTCATTATTTCTCTTTGCTAAATTTCCAACCCATGAGTACACTTTATTTGTTATTTTCTTGACATACATAAATTCTGATATCTTCTTTGAAGCATCTAATGTTTCAAATGCTTCAAAGTGTGGAATGCAATGAGTACCAATAAGATTTGGTAGACGATAATTCTTTAGCGATATGAAAAAACCGTTTTCACATCCAACCATAGATGAAGCACCATCAATGGAAACTGCTATTAATTTTTCATTTTCAACTACCTTGTTTCCTTTATATTAATGATGGTATCATATATAGTCTTTCATTTTCCATTAGGAACACTAATCATTTTCATCAATTGTGAGATTGGAGGGCCCATACCTTTTAATTATATATATGTAGAATACACTTGACAAGGTGTTGTTCCAAACCATGGTATATACTTTCATCTAACATCATAGAGAAAAATAGACTTTGTAAAAAATTTTAACTTGCATGTTTTCAAGGTAATTTGATATATAATGAATAAATTTAGTCACATCTTTTATATTTATGTAGGAAGAATACTCCACTCAAGAAGGAATATTAGGTTTTTGTAAATGGATTTGAATATGGCATAGATTTTCATAAGTAGCAATTGAAAAATCCTTATGTGCAATAAAATATGTCAACTTCATGGTGGTTATTTTCCTTTCCTTATCGGTCTCATCTATAGTCACTATGTGTTATGGAATGGGCTTTGCTAACCTTTTAATTTCAATTTTTTTTTTGAGCTAATGTTTGATGAATAGAATATTCTGCATGAGTTGTCACAACATCATATTGAATTGTATTACATCAATTTCCAATACCCCATCGACCTTGAGCCTTTTATTTCTCACAAATTTTGCACGTCATACGAGTCTTTCCATTTACAACATTGATATTATACACCCAAGAACATTTTTTCTTACACTCTTCTCAAAATTCACATTTTGAGGAGGTATTCCTTCTCCTTGGAATACTATATCCACCATCTTGTCTTTCCTTGTCATGACCAAGAATTTTTAAATCATAAACAAGCTCTTCATCCACACTTTCATTGGGTTCATCATACAAATCAAGTATATATGAAATATCTTTAACATTATAAGTTTTTGACATTGTAAAATATCCATAAAATTAGTCCAAAGTTGATTAACCCTTGTTTTTTGGAGGCATTTCTATTTAAATAATTTACCTATAGACAAAACAATAAAAATAAGAAAATAATTTTTGAAACTAGAAAAAAAACTCTTAAATCACCCACATTGATATTATTTCCTTTTGAAGCATCCCATGAACCATTTCATATTTTATGCATAAC
>ML795724.1:318820-340822 GCA_009831015.1 Picea engelmannii | reverse complement strand
ATATTTTCCAAGATTGACCTCAGGTTAGGCTACCATCAAGTGAGGATTAAAGAAGAGGATATCATCAAGACATCATTTATAACAAGGTATGACCATTATTTCAGAGGGAGGGATATCAGTGGATCTTGAGAAGATAAAATCCATTGAAGGATGGGAAACACCAGAGAATGCCTTAGAGGTGAGGTCATTCATGGGACTTGTAAGTTATTATATAATATTTATTGAAGTCTTTTCAAGGATTGCACATCAGAATACTTCTTTACAAAAGAAGGATCTGAAGTTGGAGTGGACCTCTGAATGTGAATAAATATTTCATCACTTGAAAAATTTATTTACAAGTGCACCCACCTTGAATATTGTGATCCAAATGAAGATTTAATTGTATGCACAGATTCATGCAAGGAAGGGCTTGGAGTCCTCACCCAAAATGGGCATGTGATATTCTATGAGTCAAGGAAGTTGAAAGAAAATGAGAGGCGCTATGCCACTCATGATTTAGAATTGGAAGCCATAGTTCAGTCCTTGAATATGCGGATGAATTATCTTATGGGGAAGAGATTTCAGCTAAAGACACACCACAATGGTCTAAAATATGTTTTTGGACAAACAACTTTGAATGCTAGGAAAATTAGATGGATGGAATTTCTTAGCGAGTATGAATTTGATATCAAGCATATAAAAGGAAAGGAGAAAGAGGTGGTTTATTCACTCAGTAGGAGGGTGCATGAAATGCATGTTAAATCCATTAGCATGTACAAATATGATTTGAAAGATAGAATTTTGGATGTTGCAAAATCAGATCAACATTATGTGAAAACAACATAAAAATTACAACAAGTTAATTTGCAGCAGAAAATTAAATATTATGAGTTGAGAGAGAATGGAGTCCTCTTATACAAGGGAAAAGTATATGTTCCTAAATATGAGGAGCTGAAAAATATGGTGTTGAGATAAATTCACAATGTACCTTATGATGGGCACCCAGGCTACCATAAAACAATTGCAATTGTCAAGAGCCAATATTTTTGTCCATGTATGAAGAAAGAAGTGGTTGATCATATAGCTATATGTCTAGAGTGTTAGAAGGTCAAGGTTGAGCTCAGACATCCATGTGGCTTTCTATAGCCATTTCTCATTGCTGAGTTGAAATGGGAAGTTGTGACAATTGATTTTATCACCAAGTTGCCAAAAGCAATGAAGCAACATGATTCCATGATGGTGATGGTGGATAAGCTAACCAAAGCTTCTCATTTTGTTCTGATGAAGGTCACTCATAAGGAAAATAACATTGCAAATATTTATATGAAATAAATTGGTAAGCTACATGGTGTTCCTAATGAAATTATTTCTAACAGAGATCCCAAGTTCACATCAAACTTTTGGAAGGGATTTTTTAAAGGATTTGGGACAAATCTAAATTTTAGCATAGCAAACAACCTAGAATCAAATGGACAAATAGAAAGGGTCAATCAAGTGATTGAGGATATGATAAGAATGTATGCGATGTACAAACCATCAAAATGGGAAGATTATTTACATTTAGTTGATTTTCTTATAATAATGGGCATTAGGAATATTTGAAGATGAGCTCATTTGAAGCATTATATTGCATAAAGTGAAACATGTCAGTGAGTTGGGACAACCCAAAAGACAAAGCACTGTTTGGACCAGAATTTCTCAGAGAAATGGAACATAATATGGTGAAAATAAAGTAGAATTTAAAGGCTACTCAAGACAGGTATAAACGTTATGAAAACAAAGGAAGAACACAGAGAGAATTTAACATGTGAGAGCACATCTTCTTAAAAGTGAAATCCTAGAAAATTTCACTAAAATTGGGGAGCTTCCCAAAGCTGGTAGCAAGATATTATGGACCATTTGATATCCAGGAAAGGATTCGTCCTGTTTCATACATGATTGAACTTATTGCATCCATGTGCATACATAATTTGTTTCATGTTTCCTTGCTTAAAAAGTATGTACCTAATTCTAATCATGTAATTGATTGGAATGTGATTCAGGTGGAGAAAGAAGAAGATTTTTGAGTTCAATCAGTGTGCATATTGGACATGAAATTAAAGTTTCTATAGAATCAAGAAATAGGGATGATAAAGGTCCAGTCGACCTATTATGGTCCTGCGGATATGACATGGGAACATGAATATTCCATGCAGGAGGATATACCCACATATTTTTGTACCTTTTTGAATAATTTTGATCGTACATGTGTATATAATGCACCGAGGACAATGCATAAATAAGGGGAAGGGGAATGTAATACCCCTAGGTTGAACCCCAAGTTGTAAATGTACATATGTTTCATAGGTTGGTGAGCCATTATTTGTGGGAAATGTGTGCCCATGTTTATATAAGTATTTTGGGGCCCGCATGCCTACGTTTATATGTTTCAAGGCCATAGTTCCTATGTGATTTAGGCCATGGAGCCTATGTGTTGAAAGGATAGCGATCCTAGATTTCTAAATTGCATCACACTCAGATATGTTAATAAAATACATCATTTGTGTAGATCAAGTCAGAAAAAAGAGTATGAGGAGCTAGGTAATCCATGAGAGGGAAAGGGGTCTATGAGATTAAGAAAAAATGGGCTAAGTCAAGTGGACTTAAGACAAGGAATACAATAATATTGTTCTTAAATCATAAGTTTTATGATATAATTTATCCTAATTTCCTAAGTGAGGGGAACGAATTACCAAGTGGGTTCAAAATCATTTCCTAGAGTGACAATTTTCAAGATAGCGACATGCAAATATAATCTAGAGAACTTAGTGTAATTCCCATCATTTTTCCAATCATTCACTCATTATTGCTTCCATCATTTGTAACTTGGCTGGAAAGTGTAAGCGGAAGATGAAGTTGACTATTACCCTATAAATACTTGGTGGTTTGGGTTGAAGAAGTAGGTTGGCATGCCCGTGTCGAATTCTCTCTAGGTGAGAGAATCCCTAAAAATAGTTTTCCTTATGTGTTGGGATAGTGGGTGATGTAACTCCTTCAGTATCTGATCCGGATTTATTTTCGGCACGAAATGAGAGTGAAGATATAATAAAGAAATGAATAGAGATATCGCAGATATCCAATAATATAATAGAAATGTATCAGAGATGAAACCATAAACACGGATATATAGTAATACATGGTTTCTATTAATGAAAGAAATGTATAGACACTATAAAAACATAGAGTGAAAGACTCGCTAGAATGGTGGCATCTTATCTCTAAGAAGAGATGTGACGACTACTCGCATTCGCAAGAAGATTATTACAATGAGGCTCTGAAGGTCATTTTACAATAAACATGAATTCCAAAAACCCTATACATCCAAAAACCTAACCCTAGGAGATGAAGCATCAAAATTCATGTGGGCCCCGTTTGGGTAAGTTAGTACATCAACTTCCTGGGGTCGTAACTTTTGCATACGATCTCCGTTTTAGGTGCATGATAGCTTGTTAGAAAGGTATCGTTGAGGAGATTCATTTTGGGGGATCAATCATGCCTTTGGATATAATTGATAAAATCGATCCCGAAAAACATTTATTTAGGCCCTCAAAATGGCCCTGGAAGTTAAAAACTGCTAAAAATAGTAAATTACCAAAATTGCTAGAAAATTGTTTTGAGCCAGTTGGAAAAGGTGGGTGGCCATTGATATCCACCTGGATCAATATCCTTGTATTCCAAGTGTTACAGAGATATGAGACTTTCTGTATGGCCTATTTTCGAAACCCTAGAATGGAAGTGTGACAACTCAAAGTACTATTGAGCAGAGAAGGGGGTACATTTTCTTGGGTGGGACAAGCTATGGGGAATGACAGGTTGTGATCTTGGAAATATTGTTGGAGTGTGCACGTAGGCCTATTCTTTATCACATTGTTTTTCTAACCTTAGTTTGTCTTAGGTATCATTTTCCCTGGTGGAGTCATATCCCCAACTTGAGGGTGACTTTCAATTGAGAGTGTATGAAGAAAAGAGTCTACAACTGGGAGGAACACCCGAGGTCTGCATGAATTTGTTTATTTATAACAAATGATAAGTTCTCTTCTATGTGTGTCTACATGTTGATTATTATATGTATGTTTATGTTAAATTTTGTTTTTTGTAATTCTGCATACTTATGCATGGTTGTGCATGTTATTATTGGTTCTACATAATTGTTGCATATGCGGGGCATGTTGTTTAATATATGGTATATTTTAGTCAATTTTAGTATCAATGGTAATAGGATTGAGGCGCGAGTCTTGAATCATCATGTGCACTAGGAAACAATTGTCTCATGTGGCACAAGGCCAGTTGTGTGCGCAATTTGTTTCAGTGGGTTATTTTCATGATTAGAATTAGTATCAGAGAAGAATTTTTGTGTGGTGTGACTCATCTCAGGGAAGGGTACGTTACATAGTCAACAAGTTGTTGGTAAAACTTTTGAGGGGTTACAATTAGAAGAATCCAAAGACCTGGAATGAAAATATTATCTACATTCAACACTCTTATAATAGAGTAGTCCATACTTAAACTGATAAATCCCCTTCAGAAACTTTATTTTGGTATTTTCCACCTTCACCTTTGGATGTTGTCTATGGATGGAAAGGAGTGAGGGAAGACATCGTAGGAGAATCATTGAAAGAAGATAATTTTTTTTAAAATATTAGGCGGATCTATTTGAAAGTATAGGGGATGCTAAAGAAGTCGTAATAAAGGTACAAGGCCCGACATGAGAAACACAAAATAGAAAAATCACTCAAAGAGGGAGATAAAAATTGGCTACAGCTGAATAAGGAAATATTACAGGGTCCTAGTGAGAATATCAAGGATTTGTGGTATGTCCCTTTTGAGGTATTAGATAAGGTGGGTGATAACACCTACAAAATCACTCTACTCCCATACATGCACATTTACTTAGTAGTGAATGTGGAGAATTTGAAACTCTATGATCCTTCCATGTCGGATCAAGAAACTAAGGAGTAGGTCCTACCTACGATAGAGGACTTAGCACTAGAAGTTCATGATGAGTTGGTATAAGATACAATTTTGCAGAAGAGGTCCAGAACTACTAAATAGGGGTAGCATAATATTTTGTATATTGGGTTGAAAGGAGAACTTCCAAGAAATGAAAAAGTGTACTATAGGGAGAAGGTAGAGGAACAATTTCCTCACCTCATTAGGTAAAAACAATTTGAGACCAAATCCTCCCTAAATGGGGAGGTATGATATGGAATGGATCAATATATATTTTTTCATCTATCATAGTACTTTTTGGGTGGAAAAAGTGGAGGAATTGGCTTGCAGGGTCCATTTAAGTGGCAATTCCCAATTTCAATATTTGGGGTCCAAAACCTTCTAGATCCATTTAGAGGCATCAAATGGAATTTTGGGGGTAAAAAATTTGCAAGCATACATTTCAACCCCTTTATTCTATTCTACACATTGAGACCTTTCCAACAATGAAAAGATCACCTCAACTGAAGCTTGTATGGAGAATTTTTTCCACCTCACAATTTGACCTACCTTGTTGACCACCATGGTATGAGTGGATACCACATCAATGCCCATTACTTACACATGTGGATCTATCCATGTGTGGAATTTCAAAAATATTCTAGAAGGTCAAAAACTTTGTCACTAATTGATGGTTGAGGATGCAAAAACCATAACCCTAAACAGATATTGGGCTATGTTAAATATTGGGCCGCTAAGAAGAGAAGGGGTTCCATTATTTTGTATTGTACTTGTTCCATATTTGAGTAGAGCATCTGAGGAGTGGAATATGAGATAATAATAGAGGTAGGAAGGAGAGTATGTAGTATCTATTTAGGTCACATAGTAATAGACAAATCCATAGTGAGAGCCCATTTCTTTGCATTTGCATTTTCATAACCAAAGAAAAGAGAGAAAATCATAGGCCTCACCCTCTAGTTGGGTTTTCTCCCATATAAATTTTCTGAGGATACATATTTTGTTCAATTATAATGTACCTAGCTCACTATTGTGCCACATTACTATAATTATGACGTTGTAACACGTTGTGTTATTTTAAAAATATTTCGACTTGACTCACACTTAGCTTTGATTACCATTTCTAATACAAATATTATCTCTATCTATTTATATAAGAAATTATGCATAAAAAATGAAAAGAAACTCATGCAATTCATAGGTAACAACACATAATTAAAACAAAATGAAATTTATTAACATGCACAACATTTTTAATAGTAGCATACACATACATAACTCAAAAACCATAAATCTTATCTTACGAAGAAATGTCACTAACTAGTTGTGAACATAGAATATTACTCCCAACCATAGGCTATGTTGCTCCAGATCTCTTAGCAGTAGGCCACCCAGAATATGGGGCTATGATTCCACAAGGAAAAATGACTTCTATGGCTAGATAAACTCCCTAACATAGCCCAATACCCAACAAATGACAACATATATACTCCTATAACCTTTACCACCGAAAAACTCTCTTCCCCATCTTGCACCACCCTAGGGATGGAATCCCCTTCTCTACCCTACAATCCCTCGGGAAATTCTCACCCCCTCTAGGGTTAGAGTGTAGTCTATTTAGGAATCTCAATGTTGGAGGCTATAGGAAAATTCAATTGTCTATGAAGTCTTAATCACAACAATATCATGCTCATGCTTACAAGAAATTTTGTATCAAATATATGTGACATGCATTCCCCTCCTTCCATAATAAACATAATAGTCTAATTTGATATAGGGTAATTGAAAACTCCATGTATAACCAGAGAGTGAACATATTCCAAGAAATGAACAAGTAGAATGACCGAATGATGGGTGGATTTCCAAACCCACAAAACTAGAATGAATGTCTTTGGAACCCAAGGAACTCCACCTAGATTTGGCATGCATTCCCATAATGATTTTTCCTTTTTCATACTTTAAGGTAAAAGGTCAATAAAATAATACACAAATTAGATTTTGGCCCCAGTGACCCCCTTAAGCCCCTCTCACATCTAAATTATAATAAAATGTTATGACTTAGACTTTGGCCAACCACTACAATGAGTCAATCAATGACAAGGATAGTTGAATAAGTAGTCAAGCTAGTTGACCATTGTGATAATTCAATCGATGAAAAAGGCATTCAACTAGGTAGTTGAGCTAGTAGACCATCAGGTTAGGCCTACCAATAGAATTAACCAATTCTATCCCATGGAATCATATCCCCCAAATGTTTCATCCCTCCCGTGTTGCAACCGATAATGTGTTTTTATTATTAACTTTGATACAAAATATACATAGTTTGGCCCTTGGTCATACTATCTATCTCAGTAGCCTATATAACATATATGTACAATTACAATTCCCATGTATTAAAAATAGGGTGTTACACAATTATGTGGATGGTGTGTATATTTGCATGTTCTTTCATTTTCATTTTTATTTATTCTCATAAATCTATGCAATAAGTTGGCAATAAATAATTTATGATATAATGAACTAACTTGCATAATTTAAGATTTCATAACATTATAATATCCATTGGGATGAATTTTTCCAGTGGATTATTCATGGTAGTTTATAGATCATATGAAGTTCGGTGAACTCCACCTGGTCCCACTCAGTAGCTTTCTCCATGGTATTATATGTATTCCAACCATCATCTCCCCTTCTTCCCTCATACATTAGGAGATATTTGTTATATCATATTTTGACACCCTTATGTCTTAGATGCCATTATTTGGTCATTATTCCCTTCATACATATCCCTACATCTTGGGTCCACTTTGAACAATGCCTAAAAATCATCCTTTAAAATCAACACACACTTTATGCTCACAATAGGAGTGTGTACACACCCTTTCTCCTCAAAAAATGCATTTGTATCTTGAAAAGTGACTAAAAAATATAAAAATTCATGAAAAATATGTGCTCCTCGGTGAGGTTTATGGGAAAATTACTTTTTATTTCCCTAAATCCCATAGAAAATAGTATGAACCATCTTGAAATGGTATAAAAAGAGGCCTAATGGAAGGAATGGCTAGAATAAATTATGTAGTAACATAGTTATCCTCTTTCCCAAAGCAGTCAAAATCAATTGTTTCCCTATGGTTTGCATGACCTTCATCCCTCAAGAAACCCTTATTTCTCAAGTATTTTCTCCCTTTCTTGTTTTCAGGCCTAAAACCTCCCGATTTTCCTCATGCTTGTTTGGAGAAGAGTCTTGGAGTTTTAAGGAGTCCTCAGTGGTTAGGGGATGGAGGAATCCAGGTAAAGGCTATGAATAATGACAACAACGAGATCATGTATATGTTTATGTATCATTGTTTATTATAATCAAAAGGAATATATTTCTTCTTTCTCTCCCCCAAAATCTATGTCAGTTTTAATATTTTGATCTCCTTTCATTGTTTGGATGTGGTTCCAAATCACTCGATAGAGTTAGTTATGGTAGTTATTTCATGTTTACTTTCGTTTCTCCCAATAAGTTTGAAAGGTAGTTATTTATGTATGCATAAATATTTGCTTCTTTGCTTCTTTGTGTGCATATCTATGAACTTGGATAGGAACAAATAAGGTATTTATGCAACGTATTTGATTATTTGTGTGCATGTCTATGAACTTGGATAGGAACAAAGGCATTTGGAGCAAGGACAAATATTTTTCCTTGCTCAAAATATTTGTTTCTCCCTATTTCTCCCAATAAGTCACATAAATATTTGTTTCTCCAAATAAGTTAGTTCAGGTAGTTATTTCATGTTTACTTTCATTTCTCTCAAACTTATTGGGAGAAACGAAAGCAAACATGAAATAAATACCTTATTTCATGTTATTTCATGAAATAACTAACTTATTGGTAGAAACGGGGACAAACAAATATTTTCTCTAGAACAAAAATGTTCCCTTAATCCAAATATTTGTGGGGATAAACTTATTAGGAGAAAATGGGAGAAACAAATATTTTCTTCTTTGTGTGAATTTCTCTGAACTTAGATAGGAATAAAGGAAAGTGGAGCAAGGAAAACTTTTAAGTATCATCTCCAATTGGCAATCAAGACCAGGTAGGTCTCTCCCTATAACTAATTGGAAGTTACATAAATATCATAGTATGTTTCTTTAAAGATTGAATTGTATTCTTCTTTGAATCCACTATGTTAATGGTTCACCCTAGCTATAGGATTACTTTTATCCACAACAAGGACCTATTAATGATACGAACATTAATGCATCAAGTGTGTTAATTGAGAGTCTTGTTCTTCTTATATATTTTATTAGGATTTTCTTAGAAAACCCTCATTCATATGCAATGGCGCTTTCTAGTATGACAAGCATTGCTTGCCATAATTTTAACACATTTGGACACCTAGAATACAAATAGTTTTTTGAGAAAATACTTTTCATGCATATTTCATTGGGAATCTTTCTTTATTTAAATGAAGCATGCAAATAAATTCATATAGCCATCTTTTACAAGCTAGAATGTCAAGCAATGCTACATTTTCATTTTCATTACATGTTTTGTGTTGCAAATGTGAAAACAACCTTTCAAGTCAATGCTTTGCATTATTTTCTCTCACATAAAGATATAATGGACAATGGAAAGCACTAAACAACCTTACTACAGTAAAGAGATGAATATCTAGAAATATTGAATTGTAGCTCTCAACCAATGTTGGGACATAATTTCTTATAAGTTGTATACAACTCTCAAGGGTGCAATCAATGCAAGTTTTCATTGGTTGTGACATTTATTCATTATGGATTGGAATATATAAAAAAATCATGTATATGGATAATCCCATGTTTGTCAACATTTTCAAGGAAACCATTTTTAGAGTATTTCAAGAATTTGGTAAGATGTATTCCACATTCTACAAAAAAAATATGGCCTATAGAAATATCTTTTAAGAGTATTTAATGTGATATGTAAATTGTCGTGGATATTCCAATGGAATATTTAATCACAATAGATATGGTAGATAAAACTGAAATCTACACTATCAAGGATAAATTCCTTTAGATTCTAGAATATTTAGTTTTGGATTTCCTGCTTATGCATGAAATGGATAAAATGCGGAAAATAAAGAATAGTAAAAAACAATATCACACCATCCAAAAAATGACACAAAGAGTTTCTTTGGGAAACCATTACAGGAGAAAATCTAGCTAGAAGGTGAGGTTACTCTGCTCTCTTTTCTCTAGTATGGAAATAATGAAATTGCAAAGGAGAAGGAACTCTCTATGGAGTTACCTAAGACTTGTGGCTTGTTAGGATGCTACAAAAAATTAACCCCCTTTTGTTGTTCTCTCTAATTTCCCACTCCCATTTGTTTTTCTTTGCTATGGAAGAAAATAGATTAACATAGAATGGAAACCTTTCTCCTCCTAGTGGCTTGGTATTTAACATAGCTCGATAGCTATCTAAGGGTAGGTTTTTTACTTCCTCGACTGTTAATTATGATATGATTTTAAAAATTCTAGAATATTCTTGAAATTACAAGCATGGATAGCCCCATATGCATGAGTAATGAGGGATGACATGGCATCATTGTGTAACATGGTGGTCAACAAGGTAGGTCAACTTGCGGGAGGCATAACGTTTTCATACAATCTCTAATTGACATGATTTTTGAACTGTTGGAAAGGTCTCGATGTGTATAATAGTGGCTCGGGGTATAAGTTGTCTTGGGAAAATTTTAACCCTAAAAACTGCTATTTGATGCCTCAAAATGGATCTGGAAGGTTCTAGAGCCCAATTTTCCAAACTTGGACCTGCCACTAAAATGACCCTACAAGCTAATTCCTCGAATTTTTTTTCCACTTTGAAATCATTGAGATAGATGAAAGATAATATAGTTGTCCAATCGAGATCATACCTCCCCATTTAGGGAGGATTTTGGTACCCAAAATATTTATTGAATGAGGTGAGGAAATGTTTCCTCGAACTTCTCCTTGGAGTGTCACTTTGCTTTTCGTAGAAGTTGTGCTTTCAACACAACTTGTAAAAGGTCATGTTGCCCCTGTCTTGTAGTTCCATAATGCTTCTGTAAAATTATTTCCTCTGTAAACTGTGCCTAAGAATATGGTACTAAATCCTCTATGGAAGGTAGGACCTGATCCTCCTCCTGATCCAACATGGAGGGCTCATAGATTTTGAGATTGTCCACATTCACTACTGAGTAAATGTGCATGTATGGGGGTAGCCTGAGTTTGTAGGATTTTTCTACTTCTTTTTCAAATACCTAAAAAGGACCATTCTACAGAGCCTTGATCTTGTTACCAAGAGATTGTAGTCTTTCCTTGTTTATTTGTAACCATACTCTATCTCCCATTCTAAATGTTCTCTCTTTTCTATGTTGGTCATGTCTATCCTTGTAATTTTCCAGTGACTTCTTCAGTGTCTCCTGTACTTGTAAACAAGTATCCATGATCTTCTAAACATTGTTTTCTTCCTTTAATGCATCTCCTGTGAGGTCCTCCTTCACTCCTCCTTGTTGTCCATATATGACATCTAAGGGTGAAGGTGGAAAGTATCCAAAGCAAGTTTCAAAATGTGACTTACTAGTAAAATTTTGGGTTGCTTTATTATAAGAGTGTTGTATATAGATCAGGTTTCCATCCTAGGTCTTCAGATGCTTATGATTGTAACCCCTCAAAATCTACACCAGAGTCTCATTGACTACTTTCTTCCACTCATTTGTATGTGGATGGAATGTTGTATACCTCTTCAACTTAGTGTCCATCTTCTCCCACAATGTAGTCCAAGATGCACTAAGAAATATGATATATTTGTTTGAGATGATGCTCCTTGGTATACCATAGTGCACCTAGACATGTTTAAAGAACTTATTTGTTTCTTCGGCCCATTAATGGTCTTGTTACAAGGCATTAGAATGCACATATTGTTGAACCTGTCTAATACAAAAAATAAATAGTTATTTCCCTTTAGAGTTGTTGGCAACCCTCCAAAAAAATCCATGGAGATTTTTTCCCAAGGTTAGTGGGTACATGTAAGGGATGATATAAACCTTGGTTCTTATTTTTGAGCTTGTTGGTACAACAATGTACACATTCTCTAATATACCATGCTACATATTCTTTCATTCTGGACCAACACACATACCTTTGTAAGTTGGCAGTTGTCTTCCCAGCACCAAAATGTCTTGCAACCTTGGAGGTGTGAACCTCTCTGATAAGATGAAATCGTTCACCCTTATGAACATGGAGCTTGTCAATATTTTAGAGTAAACCATTTTGGAAATGATAGTAATTCTTGTCGTCCCCTTATTCTATATGAATTTGTCCCTGTCAATGTTGAAACACCTCCTTGAAGTCCTCATACTCTCTCTATACCTCTTTGTATGCATCATGAGTAAAAGGATCCATATGCATCATAGTTCTCAAAGTTGTAATCTTGGATGTGGGTGGTCATGAAAACATGTATTCCAACTTATTTTTGCTACCCTTCTTATAATTTATGACCAATTGAAACTATTGTAAGAATCCCATCCACTTGTAGTGCCTGGTTTGTTGTAACTTATTATGGGCATGCAAATACTGGAGTGATTGGTGATCTGTGTGGATGATCTCCTTTCCCATCAAATAGTGTTTCCACTTTTTTACCGCTTGTAACAAGGCACATACCTCCTTTCCATAAGTAGGGTAGTTGAGAACCTCCCCATGAAATACTTTAGAATGATAGCATATGGGCCTTCCTCCCTGCATCAGGATTTCTCCCATGGCATACCCACTTGCATCTGTCTCCACTATGAAGGGATTATGCAAGATTGGTAGTGAGCTTTGGTGCTTAACTGATATTTTTTTTCAAGTCATCAAAGGCCTTCTACTATTTCTTCCCCCATTGGAAACTCTTACTACTCGCTATTATTGTGTGGAGTGGTGCAACTATTACTGGAAAAAAAAACTTTGAACTTTTGCAAGTATTGTACTACCCCAACAAATGTCCTAAATTCTATCCAATTTGTAGGAATTGTCCATTTCATGATGGCCTCCATATTGGTAGAATCTATTTTTTTCTCACCTCCATTGATCACATACTCTAGATACACCAAAGACTGCTGAGAAAACAAACATTTCTTGAGATTGGCCAACAACTAGTTCTTCTTCACAATCTCTAGCACTTGCATAAGATGACATATGTGCTCCTCCTAGGTAGCACTATAAACCAGTATATCATCCAAATAGACAATTGAAAATGAATCTAGATAAGGCATAAAACATCATTCATCTGTCTCATAAATGTAGTCAGTGCATTGCATAAACTGAATGGCATAACCAACCACTCATACAAACCTTTCTTTGTCTTGAAGGTAGTATTCTAGGTATCTTCGTCTTTGAATTTTACCTGGTGATATATTGATTTCAAATCCAACTTAGTGAAGTAATTGGCATGTTGCAGTTGGTCCAATAGATCATCAATCCTAGGTAGATGGTACTGAATCTTTAGTGTAATATTTTTCAATTCCCTAGAATCGATACACATTCTCCAAGTCCCGTCCTTCTTGGGTACAATTATGATGGGTGACCCACAAGGTGAGGTACTTGGTTGAATCACACCCTACTCCAACAAATTTCACAACTGGTTCTTCAATTCGTTTGCTTCTAGAACATATTTTCTATACATACCAATATTCAGCAATGGGGATTCTGGAAATAACTATATTTCGTGCTCCACATCCCTCTTGGTTGGTATCCCTTTAGGAACCTTGAAAAATATTCTATGTTCCTATAGAAAATCCTCCAACTAATGTTTCTTATATTTATTACACCCCTCCATGGACGCCTTCACTCTTATTGACTCATCATCGGACTAATTTTCTCTTAAGAAAAGAAAAATGTATTTCTTACTAGAACTAATAAACTTCTTGGTTTGGTTGGCACTTACGAGTGAGATATTTGACTTTCCTTTATGCACATTGATGATGTAGAACATCCCATCCTTGATTAGTTGGTACTGGTTTAAGATTTTCATAAATATTTCATCCCTCATATACATGTAGGGGATTCCAAAAAGTACTCCACATACATCAAGGGTTACTAATTCCAATTCCACTTCTTCAATAAAATCAACACTTGCAACCATTGATGATTTTAGGGGCTAAATTTTGCTCATGGGCTAATTTTCCAAGGCTTTTCCCCAAAAAAGATTCTCTATTCTAAAAATGATTAGCCCAAATTCTATAGGATAAAATTATTTTACCTCAAAAATTGCCAAAAGTTTATACAAACTATATAAAATCCTTAGAAATTTGAATATTTTTACGAAAATATCGCTTAACATTTTATAGTTGGTATACGAAGGATTAGTAAGATTCGCCAAGGTTTCTACATTTTTAAATATATTTCCATCCTAAAAATCATCCCTGCTTGCAACAAACTTAATCTTACATTGTTTCATTGCCTTTATCTCTATCCTTTTTTACCCAACCCAATGGATAGGGGATGGGATTATTGTGAACCTCCAATCCAAGGTTTTTGAACAAATCCATTGCTATGATATTAGCATGTGAAGTAGAGTCAAACAGAGCATCTATCTTGGTCTTCTTGACCTGAATATTGATGTGGAAGAACTTGGTCATCTCCTTATCTCCATGGTAATGAAGGATACTTAAATTTACCTCCTTCTGCACATATGTGTAGATAATATTTTCATCCACATATGGACTAATTTCAACCTAATTTCTTTAATTTGTGGCTAGAAGGTCATTTTTCTTTATGTCATTCTTGTGGTTCCTTGGGTTCATCTCTAGATCTAGTTTCCATCACTTTTCCTCAATGTGCCCATAAATGTTGCAACGATTGCAATGGTTGTTGGGATATTTTCACTAATGCGTAGTGGTTGTTTTCTTCTTATCTTTTACCCCTTTCCACTTATTCTTACCATCCTTGGAAGCTTCTTGGTGCTCTTTCTACTTCGAACCACTTGGTCGCCCCTTCTTTTGGCCTATGTTTTCCAGGTATTGTGCCTATACACATACCTCATCCACTATCCATGGTTTGAAGATCATCACCTGATTTCGTAGATGACTATGTAAACTATCCCGATACTTGAGGAGTACATATAGGTTCTTGGGAGAGATACCTATCATGATGGTCATATTTATGAACTCAATGGTGTACTCTTTTACACTCTACCCTTGCCTCTGCCCGAAGTAGTGCCACCGAATCCATTATTCCTCTACATACCCAATAGGGTACAATTGGGACTTAGTGAGGGTTTTAAATTCCTCCCACCTAGTTATTGGTGGATCACCCTCCAACCTAAGTGTTTATGTATGGATTTCCCACTAGGTTAAAGCATAGCCCTTTAACTTCAATCTAGCAAATGAAATATTCCACTCTTGATATATATGGTGAACATTAAAATAAAATTCTAGTTGTTGCAACCAATTATTCATATTTAATGTGTAGATCTCACCTTGTTATTGATTTATGTCCACTTTCCCTTCTATCTTGAATAGGGACTGTGAAGGGTTAACGACACATGCACTCAGCTACTCTTTCTTGGGTTCTTTTTGTGATTCCTTTCATGCGTCTTCCTAATCTCCCAATTTCCCCTCCAATTTGATATATGAGTTACAACCTCCATCATCTCCAAATAGTCCAAGATTACTTGATGGGGACACCGTGAGGAGTTTCATATTGTGAATGATTTTGACGACTTGTGCTTCTAGCCTATGAAATCTCTCTTATACTGGATCTTGAGGGTTATTATGAATAGACTCGTCCACCAAGGCTAGGGTTTCTACAAATTCTCTTTAAGATGATTCATGGATCCTGCAACTTCTTTCAAATACCAAATAGAAAACCCGCTCTAGTACCGATATGATCTATAAATTGATGTGCTTATTTCGTTGGAATGGTTCATGGCAATAGATATGATAAATAAAAATTAAATCTACACTATGAAGGTTAAATACGTTTAGATTCCAAAATTTTTAGTTTCTGATTTTCTGCTTATGCATGAAATAGATAAAATGCGGAAAATAAAGAACAGTAAAATAAAATCACACACCATTCATGAAATGACAAAAATATTTTCTCTTGGAAACCATTACAGGAGAAAACCTAGCTAGAATATTAGGCTACTCTGCTCTCTTTTCTCTGGTATGGAAATAATGAAAGTAAAAAGGAGAAAGCACTCTCTATGGAGTTATCTGAGACCTGTGGCATGTTAGGCTACTACAGAACATTAACCCCCTTTGTTATGCTCACTAATTTCCCAGTCCCAGTTTCTCTACTATGATATGGAACAAATTACATACATAGAATGGAACCCCTTCTCCTCCTAGTGGCCCAATATTTAACATAGCCCATTAGCCATCTAGGGGTAGGTTTTTTACTTTCTCAACACTTAATTATGAAAGGTTTTTGAACCTTCTAGAATATTCTTGAAATTACATACATGGATAGCTCCATATTCATGAGTAATGGGGGCTGACATAGAATCCTCTCGTACCATGGTGGTCAACATGGTAGGTCAACTTGTGGGATGCAGAATGTTTTCATATGATATTTGATTAACATGATTTGTTCACCGTTGGAAAGGTATCGATGTGTCGAATAGTTTCATGGTGTCCAAGATGCACTAAGAAATTTTTAACCACAAAACATGTCGTTTGATGCCTCAAAATGGCTCTGAAAGGTTTCAGACCCCAATTTTCCAAACTAGGACCTACCACTAAAATGACCCTGCAAGTTGATTCCTCCAATGTTTTTCCACTCTTAAAGCATCATGATAGATGAAAAATAATATAATGATCAAATATGGATCATAACATATGTTCAATAGCTATTCCAAGCGATGTGACATCCACATTGTCTTCTTGGATTTTTTTGTTTAGATTATTCAACTCCATCAAAACATTAGCAAGCATATTTAAACAAAATTGAATTGAGAAAATCTTTTGCTTATGATGTCGTGAGTTCTTTGTTTCTTTTTTACACAAAATCAAAATAGAATGCATCAATGTAACAAGTATTTCAACCACTTTACTTATAGATATCCATCTAATCCCATGGAATTGAAGAACTTGTATGGATTCTAATTCCATTATCTCTAGTAAAGCAACGAGTTCATTATTTCTCTTTGCTAAATTTCCAACCCATGAGTACACTTTATTTGTTATTTTCTTGACATACATAAATTCTGATATCTTCTTTGAAGCATCTAATGTTTCAAATGCTTCAAAGTGTGGAATGCAATGAGTACCAATAAGATTTGGTAGACGATAATTCTTTAGCGATATGAAAAAACCGTTTTCACATCCAACCATAGATGAAGCACCATCAATGGAAACTGCTATTAATTTTTCATTTTCAACTACCTTGTTTCCTTTATATTAATGATGGTATCATATATAGTCTTTCATTTTCCATTAGGAACACTAATCATTTTCATCAATTGTGAGATTGGAGGGCCCATACCTTTTAATTATATATATGTAGAATACACTTGACAAGGTGTTGTTCCAAACCATGGTATATACTTTCATCTAACATCATAGAGAAAAATAGACTTTGTAAAAAATTTTAACTTGCATGTTTTCAAGGTAATTTGATATATAATGAATAAATTTAGTCACATCTTTTATATTTATGTAGGAAGAATACTCCACTCAAGAAGGAATATTAGGTTTTTGTAAATGGATTTGAATATGGCATAGATTTTCATAAGTAGCAATTGAAAAATCCTTATGTGCAATAAAATATGTCAACTTCATGGTGGTTATTTTCCTTTCCTTATCGGTCTCATCTATAGTCACTATGTGTTATGGAATGGGCTTTGCTAACCTTTTAATTTCAATTTTTTTTTTGAGCTAATGTTTGATGAATAGAATATTCTGCATGAGTTGTCACAACATCATATTGAATTGTATTACATCAATTTCCAATACCCCATCGACCTTGAGCCTTTTATTTCTCACAAATTTTGCACGTCATACGAGTCTTTCCATTTACAACATTGATATTATACACCCAAGAACATTTTTTCTTACACTCTTCTCAAAATTCACATTTTGAGGAGGTATTCCTTCTCCTTGGAATACTATATCCACCATCTTGTCTTTCCTTGTCATGACCAAGAATTTTTAAATCATAAACAAGCTCTTCATCCACACTTTCATTGGGTTCATCATACAAATCAAGTATATATGAAATATCTTTAACATTATAAGTTTTTGACATTGTAAAATATCCATAAAATTAGTCCAAAGTTGATTAACCCTTGTTTTTTGGAGGCATTTCTATTTAAATAATTTACCTATAGACAAAACAATAAAAATAAGAAAATAATTTTTGAAACTAGAAAAAAAACTCTTAAATCACCCACATTGATATTATTTCCTTTTGAAGCATCCCATGAACCATTTCATATTTTATGCATAACGAAAAACATGTTTAAGGACAATGTTTGTGAAGTTACCATATATAAAAATTCTAATAGACCTTCTAATGAACCATTACAAGTTTGGTTTGGTTCCAAGAGTCACCACACAGAGGCTCGACTATCTTATAATTATGGTGAAAATTTTACATGACTTAGCAATTTCTCATTTTTTTCCTCACATGACTTCCATTAGTTTATTTTTACTATATATTTCATTTCCTTTTCTTAATCTATTATCCCCACATCTCAACATGGGTGCCTCATCCTTTTCTCATTTTGTTCCCCACATGGATTCTAACGGAAAACATATAAAATTGATTTAGACTCACAAATCAACTTATTAAATGGATTTAGATTCACATATCGAATCCATGGTCATATCATAGTTTAAAAACGAAAACCACAACCTTATACAGATCTCTTATTAGATCATCTTTATATATTGGATTTAACAAGATTACTTGCAAAATTTTGGATCCAATGGCTCAATAATGGTGCTATGTCATTGTATTACATCATATAAAGAAAGGGAAAAAATTACATGTGAATTCACTATCAACTAATGCAAATGTATGCCATAGTCTCTACCCTCGATGGCTTGGGAATTTGTGGGAACTTTTTATTGGAATAGAGAAGAGTAGAAATTGCTAGATATTGAGGAGGTGTAGGGTAGGAAACTGCTAATTTTTGTTGCTTTGGGGGGGATTCCCACTAGAGGCCAAGGTGTCGGGCATGTGGTATTTTTTGTTGGCACCAGTTTTGACTTTCGTTTCAATGAAATTGTCCTAGAAATGAGGTCATGGCCTCATGGGAAAGTTGATGGGATTTGTGGGTTTGTGTAGGGGTGCCACACCCACAAAGAGGATTAAATTATTCTAATTAATTGTCAAGTTTAGGAAGGGCTCCTAAACTCACTCATTGGACTCCTATATCAAGGAGAGATGTCATTGTAACATTAAATAATCATTGTTGAAGAATGGAGTTGGAATACGTAAGTTTGCACTTGTGTCAAGGAGTATTAGTGATCTCATATAGGAAATTTTGCAAGGTGGTGAATCTAGCTTGGGATAAACAACATGGCAGAGAGCAGAGTGTATGAAGGTGATCTTTATATTTTTATGTACTCATACACAATTTATAGATGTGTGAAGCACGTATATACGTAGGTTGCAGAAGGAAGAATCACATATAGCGTATATGTGGTTTGCAAGAGAGGAAATTGCATATGTCCATGGTTTGCCAGTAAGGTGAATCATGTATCTGGTTGTTTTGGGCAGGTACAGATCTGTACAGGTTGACAAGTTACTTCAATAGGATTTACAGGTGGTCTATAGTATATTTGTGAGCAAAGGAGATTTCCATAATATAGTTGAGGTTTGGTTTTCTATTTTGCATTGGAAGGACAAGGTTGGCCTCAAATTCTCTTGTTTTGGAAGGACAAGGTTTTCCTTATATTTGGTGATATTGTATTCGTTGAGAGGACTAGTTTTTATCCTCATATTTGAAGAATTGGATAAATTTATAGAACAAAATTATAGTCTCTTTTGTATTGATGATTCATCTTTGATCTTGTTGTTTCCACTACATATGTTTTCAGTAAATATTTTCAATGTAAAGTTGTTCAGTGATAGTTAGATCACTAGGAAGCAATTTTCATATATGAAATTAGTCACATAGAGTTGCATGTTAAAATTGGCATGGTATCAAAGCTTGGGATTTGAATATAAGGGGATCATCATGAGACACATTACTGGATACAACATTAGAAGAGTGTTGTACTTGTTATTCTTCTTTTTTTGGGCAGGTCAATATGGTGAATACATTGAAGCTTGAGGATAGGTTGGAAGGAGCAACCAACTTCCGAGCTTGGAAGGCAAGGGTTATCCTTCTATTGGAAGATAATGACCTCAAGGAGTATGTTGAGGATGTGGTTCCTATCCCAACCGATCCAATAGATTTGGAATTTAACAAGAAGAGGGAATTGAAGGTCCAATTGGTATTGCTAGAGTTCCTGAAGGGCCACTTGATTCCTCACATTATCGAGAAAGAACCTTACAAGGATATATATGATGTTATGGTGGGTCTTTACCAAAACAAGAATACTAGCAGGATGCTAAAATTGAAGAATCAACTTCAGATTTTCAAGATGACCAGTGAATACATAGGTGTCAATTATCTTATGAAGATTACTTAGATCCAAGATCATCTCACGGCTATTGGTGAGATAGTGAAGGATGTTGAGTTGGTAAATGTATAATTGAGATGTCTTCCTTGGTCCTGGGAGCCATTTGTGCAGGGGATCTCTGCAAGAGACAAGTTATCGGACTTTGAAAGACTATGGATATGTTGCATCTAGGAGGAGACTAGGTTAGTATCCAAGGATGATATGGATGGTGTGGTAAAGAGTAGTAGTGATGAGAACCATGCCCTTGGAGCTTGCACTAGAAAGGGAAGAAGGGATTCTCCAGACATAAGAGGTCTGTTAGGGAGAAGGGATTCTCCTGAGAGGGAATCATATCTAGATCCGAGACAGAAGAAGGATCTTAGTAAGATTAGATGTTTTGAGTGCCATGATTTTGGGAACTATGCTTCATAGTGTCCACACCATAAGGGAAGAAGAAGAAGGAAACAATCATCAACAACATAGATTGATGAGGTTGTATATAGGTTCTAGAGGGAGATTGTTAAGGTCCTAACCCGCACATAGGTAGATCAATGTATTCGAATGTAATAAAGGTCAATATTAATAAGGCCTTTCAATAAAATAGAATAAGGTGGATGTAAGAAGACCTAATATAAGCTTCCGCTTCTAGAAGGATCTTCCTCTAGATGCTTCTCTTAATAGACATATTTAGTATAAATAAGAGGTGAGGGTATGAGAACCCTAGCTTGGAGACTATTGTAACAGAGCGTTGCTCTACTGGAGGTTGCCCCCTCGAAGAGGCCTGTGAACATTGCTATCTGAATCAAAGTGCTATTTCTGCTGCTATTTTGTATATCATTTATGTGTATGGTGAAGATTATGCTGGATATTTTACTGTCATTCTGTCATTTCTAGTATTTCATTTATGTTCTGCATATTTTATATATCTGGTATCTTGCAAGTGGTATCAGAGCACTTTCCTTGGCAGAAATTGTGGGTATTTTTTTTTCATGGTAGAGACGTATTACGGCGTCTTTAAGCCACAGAGATATGTTGTTATGCGCATAAACCCGCGGTTGAGGGATTCATACATGCAGGAAATACAAGTGGTTCTTAAGTGCACATCTGTTGGCCACCCTTGTAACCCCTGTTGGTACCCCTTCGAGTGGTAGCGCATCAGACAGAACCTATGTATGGATCGGCCTAGATTTCCTGAATCCCTCTTTAGATAAACCTATTGACCGCCGAACTGCTTTAGAGTCACCGAGAACAGCACTCGAGAAGATACTCTCTAGTACCTGGGTAGTCGGGTAGTACATCTAAGGGTACAATCTATCCTCCTTAGTTAGTGCCCTGAGATATTGGGCCGAGTACTACTGTTGGACCCCGCACGTATATCAGAGAGCTATAGCACAGGGCAAACCCTTGTCTGTAGAACCCTTGAATACCTAACCCTTGGGGA
>ML795724.1:297363-313877 GCA_009831015.1 Picea engelmannii | reverse complement strand
AATAAAATAGAATAAGGTGGATGTAAGAAGACCTAATAGAAGCTTCCGCTTCTAGAAGGATCTTCCTCTAGATGCTTCTCTTAATAGACATATTTAGTATAAATAAGAGGCGAGGGTATGAGAACCCTAGCTTGGAGACTATTTTAACAGAGCGCTGCTCTACTGGAGGTTGCCCCCTCGAAGAGGCCTGTGAACATTGCTATCTGAATCAAAGTGTTATTTCTGCTGCTATTTCGTATATCATTTATGTGTATGGTGAAGACTATGTTGGATATTTTACTGTCATTCTGTCATTTCTAGTATTTCATTTATGTTCTACATATTTTATATATCTGGTATCTTGCAGAGATCTTGTTGGTCTCTGCCCTTTTAGGTACTATCTCCAGCAAGAAGAGATGGTTGGTGGATAAAAAAGAATCTTTCCATATGACAGATGATAGGGAGTTGTTTGAAAATCTCACACGGACTACTTCAGAATTATGTGTGGATCTTGGTATGGGATCCAAGCATTCAGTATGAGGATCTGATACTGTATCATTTTTATTAGAGTCAAGGGAGATATTGAGTGTGTTGAATTTGTTTTGGGTGCTAGAATTCAGGAGGAGTGTCCTCTCAGTGTTTTAGATTAAGAGGAAGTTTTATCATGTATCATTTTGAGATGGAAGGTCTATCAGGATCCAAGAGGGAGGAGGAGCCTCCTAGGACTATGCAGAGGAAAGTGGATAGGGAGAAGATGGCCCCAGAGGATGTCCAGACTCAGAGGGAGTCAAGTTTCAAGAGGAGCATGCGATATTAGAGTGAGCCTGATCTCAGGGAGAGTCGTTTGGATCAAAGGGAAAGAGGTTCGTATAGAGGGAGTTCCCCCTCAGGTTAAGTTGGGAGAGAGACATCTTCCAAGACTGAAAAATAGATTTCATGGGTGGAGGAGGGTAGATAGGAGCTTCAGAGGCAGGAGGCTTCTAGGGCATGTGAGATCTCCATGGAGGATATACTTTTTTCATCAAGTTTTGCTATAGTGAAAAAGGAGGAACCCAATCAGGAGGACTACCAAGAAGGATTTGCTTCAGTCACAGAGGGAGAAGATAGTGAGGTAGATTAAAAAGTAGGATTTTCTTCAGTGACTCAGGATGAGACTAGTTAGACAAATTTTTCCTTAGAGACTGAGGATGTGTCTAGTCAAACAGACTGAAAAACATGATGTGTTCGAGTGACCAAGGATGCAATCAGTTATACATATTTTTCCTCAATGACCAAGGATGTGGAAAGTCAAAAAGAATGGACTATAGATTGTTCTCTAGTGATCGTGGATGCAACCAGTCATATAGATTGGACAACAAGATCAAACAGTCAGGATGATTGGAGTGCAACTGTGGTAACAGATCTTATGCTAACAGAGTTCGAAGCCCCATTTGACATAGTAATAGAGGGAGCATCCAATTTGGACTATTTGAGTAAATATGAGGTGGTATATCCATAGCTATATGTATTATGTGTGAAAGTGGTGCATCCATATGTTATAGGAAGGGATACCTCCCTCTCTAAGAGAGAGTGTTGATTTTTGTAACTTTGGGAGGTATTCCCACTAGAGGCCAAGGTGCTAGGCATGTGGGAATTTTTTTTTGCACTAGTTTTGACTTTCTTTTCAGTGAAATCGGCCTAGAAATGAGGATAGGGCCTCATGGGAAAGTTGATGTAATTTGTGGGTTTGTGTGGGGGTGCCACACCCACAAAGAGTATTAAAATATTCTAATTAATATTTGAGTTTAGTAAGGGCTCCTAAACTCACTCATTGGACTCCTATATAGAGGAGAGATGTCATTGTGAAATTAGATCATCATTGTTGAAGACTAGACTTGGCATAAGTGAGTCTGCACTTGTGTCAAGGAGGATTGGTGATATCAACTAGGAAAGTCTGCAAGGTGCTAAATCTGGCCTAGGAGAAAGAAGGTGGTAGAGAGAGAAGTGTATAGAGCTGACCATACTAGTTTTTTGTACTCACACACAGTTTGCATATGGGTGAAGAACTTATGTATGTGGGTTGCAGAAGGACGAATTGAGTATAGGGTAACAACATTTTGCAGGAGAGAAAACTGCGTATGTCTATGGGTTTCCAGTAAGGTGAATCATGTATCAGGTTTTTCTGGGTAGGCAGAAATCCGTACAAGTTGACAGGTGATGTCAATAGGATGTACATGTGGTATACTATAGTTTCGTGAGAAGAGGATATTTCCATAATATAGTTGACGTTTGGTTTTATTTTTTTGTATTGGAAGGACATGGTTGTCCTCGGATTCTCTTGTTTTGGAAGGGCAATTTTGTCCTCATACTTGGTGATTTTGTATTGGTTGAGAGGACTAGTTTTTGTCCTTGGATTTGAAGGATTGGATAAAGTTACAAAACATAATTATTGTCTATCTTTTGTATTGATGATTCATCTATGATCTTGTTGTTTCCACTACATATGTTCTCAATCAATAATTTTAGTGTAAAGTTCTTCAGTGATAGTTAGATCACTAGGAATCAATTTTCGGATATGAAATTAGTCACATAGAGTTGTATGTGAAAATTGATAGAAACTAGAAATTTGGTTTCATTTTTTACAAAAAAACCTATAAATGTTAACAAAAACTTTCCACTTACAAACCAAAAATAAGTTCCACCTATCAAAAATTGCAAAGTATCCCATAGTTTCAATTAAGAGTAAAACTATGTGCTCCTCAAAATTGCTCCTAATTTGATTTGGAACTATGAGGCTAGATAAATTTATATGGTGTAAAAATAATTTTGATTGTCTCATCACTTTTATCGCACAAGTCAATGATGTGGTTTTCTTTTAACTTTATTTCCATTTTTTCATGACTCGAAAATTTTGAAATCATAAATTCCACCGATTCAAATCGTGGGAAATTAGGATGATTATAAAAAATCATTCTTAAAAAAATAACATATAGTATATAACTTGGAAACTTGATCCAATTATAATACTGGTATAATAGATAAGTCTACCTTATTTATTATTAGATATATAAGTAAAAAGACCATGAAAGCAAAACAAAGACTTGGCACACATTGACATAGTTATCAACATAGAAACATAGTTTAAAGGGTTGGTAAGATTATTATGAGTAGTGGATCCATTGTTATGAATGAGGAAATAATTGAAATGCATAGGGAAGTAGGGTTCTTGATCATTATTCTGAAAAAAATGAAACCATATCTTGGAGGTACCATGCCTTGTGACTATGTTTTTGAACATGGAATCGATGTCCTAGGTGTAAGCAAAGTGGTTCAAATTTCCTCTCTAGGGAAAGATGTTCCATCTGATGTTGTTGAGGCAACCCTAGTTCCTCTCAATTGTGTGCCTTATGTCGTTGTTTCTTAACCCTATCTCTATCCACACCCACCGCCTCTCTTGATTTTTAGTCACATACCACAATGAATACAAAACAGAGTTGGTGTGTCCCTAATTCAATAATGGATACAAACTCTAGACTCTAGAGTAAAGGGTGGTGGGTAGATACATGTAGGAATAGTTAATAATTCATTAATAACCACCCACTTTTAGGCCACTTGAAGTTACATGTGATAGAGTCAAAATTGGTGTTCTTGTTCTCTTGTTTCCCAGCTCACCAAGTTAAGCTAGCTATACTACATTTATTCATTGAGTTCATTTTTATTTTTTCTATAGTTATTTAGTGATCCATTGGATCCATTTGTATTATATGTAATCTATTTAATATATAGAAGGGTACTAAGATCGTAGGCTTATTCTGCAACTCTGTTTTTTTTTTGTTTGTGCTCTACCTCTATGAATTTATCATAGTATTAGAACAGGACTACGACTCTTCATGTAGTGGAGAGAAGTCACGTATGATCTGAGAAAAACGGATCCAAGAAAGAGAAAGATAATCACACATTGATCTATCAAAATATTGAAAGATGAATTATATTTTATAAAGTTAATGGTCACATGATTTGGATTTATGAGTGAAACGTAATGAAAACACAAATTTATAATATTAACACAGAGACACAATGAATAAAAACAGAGATACAATAAAAATTGAATTCTATTAAATAAGAAATATGTTGAAACGGTAAAATGTAGACTGAAACAAGATTGCTAGAATGGTGGGAGCTTATCTCTGAGAAGAGATGTGATGACTACGCTCATTCACAAGAAGATGATTACAATGAGGCTCTAAAATCCATTTTACAATAAACATGAATACAAAAACCATAGACATCCAAAAACCTAACCCTAGGAGATGAAGCGCCAAAAGTCATGTGGGCCCCGTTGGGGTAAGTTAGTACATCAACTTCCCGAAGTTGTAACTTTTGCATACAATCTCCATTTTAGGCGCACGATAGCCCGTTGGAAAGGTATATCTGAGGACTACACATTATGTCCTAAAAATCTAAATTTTTCTATTTTTTAACAATGGCGAGCCCTAAAAACATTGTTTAGGGCCTTAAAATGACCCCATAAGTTCAAGACCCAAAAATTAGGAAAAAATTGCCAAGATGAGCCAGTTGGAATAGGTGGGTGACCACTGACATCCACCTGGATCAATCCTCCCCCCTTAAGAAGAAATGGTCTCCATTTCATTGAGTTACCCCATCAGATGAGGAAATTTATGTTGAATTTGGCCCCGAGTGAGCCACTTTCCTTGGTGCAGGAACTGCACTACTTTGACAAACCAATAAAACTAGATCCTTTGTTGGCGAGTTACCTTGACATGTGTGTCCATGATATGATCAATTAATGCATGTTCCATGCAGTCATTGTTGAGCTCTGTTGGTGTCAACTTTTCTATTATCTCTGAGGTGTCCGATAATGGTGGAAAGTATGGTCGAATGAGATCCACATTGAACATTAGGTGAAAGCCAAGGAAGGGGGGAATGTTGAGCTAAAAACAATTTCCACCTATAGACTTGGTGATGGTGTTAGGTCCATAACATATTGGAAAAATATTCTGATGGGGCCCTGTAAGGTGTTCTTTTTTCAAATGCAACCAAACTTTGTCTGCCAACTGAAACTTGTGTGGCACCTGGTGTTTATCATGGTGCTACTTGTACTTGGAATTGGACTTCTGTAAAATATCATGAACCTGTTGGCGGATGTGTTGGATCCTCTCAATGAAATGGGTTTATTATTCATCTTCAATTGGACCACGGGATTAGTCTTCCTGGGTGGTTGCAATGGGTAGTACAACATCCATGGGACCCAATGGTTGAAATCCCAACCCCACCTAAAATGGGTTGTGGTTGGTTGAGCTATGTATGGCTCTGTTGTAGTTGTGTTGAACATAAGGAAGACCATCATCCCATGTGTGGGGGTGCTTGGAATTGTACATGTGCAGGATATGCATGATCATCCGGTTGACGACCTCGGTTTGGCCATCTGTCTGGCGATGGAAGGAAATGGATTTGGTAAGCTTGGTGTCTAGCAGTGACCACAGGCTCGACCAGAATGTGTTGAGAAATTGGTTGTTCCAATCTAACATAACGGTCTGTGGGATCCCAAAATATACCCACACTCATTCAAATAAGATCTTGGAAGTGGCCTCCACTTTGATTCTCTTCTTGCAGGCGGCCAAAATCTCCATCTTGGAAAAGTGATCAACAACCACAAAAAAAAACATTTCCCCACTTGGTGGATGGAAGGCCCGACATGTAGTCCATTGAGATGGATTCCTAGTGCCTGTTAGGAGAAGGAAGAGGAGTGTACATGCATTGTTTCTTTGTGTTTGGTTTGGAGATAGTGCAGGAAGTGCAGGACCATATATATTTGTTGACATCCTCTCGAAGTTTCGGCCAGCAGAAATGTCGTTGTAGCATTGGTATTCTATTTTCTACACTGAAATGTCATGCCACCCGGCTGTAGTGGGATTCCCAAATCAACTTTGCTAGCTCACTTGATGGAACACAAAGATGGCCCAGGTGGCATAACAGCTCGTCATGAAGATGGAAATTAGTGACAACTATGTTTGCGCCCAACATTTGGTAGGTGGTGGCAAAGTCACGATCTTTCTCATAAAGTTTGGGCCATCCATAGGTCTCGTCACCGCAAGAGTCTAGCACTGTGGAAATTCAAGAGTCTAGCATCGAGGTAAGTGCCACAACTGGAGGTCGGCTGAGGCAATCAGCGACCCGATTGGTACTTCATATCTTATACTTGATGTTGATGTGGAACTAATGCAAGTATGTGGACCACTTATAATAGTAGTCATTCTGCAATTTTCCTTGTGTCTGCATGAACTGCAACAGCTTATGATCAGTGTGGCTAACTGTCTCCTTCCCAAGAATGTAATGCCTCCACTAGCAGCAGTATTGCACACTAGAGTACATTTATTTTTAGTAAGTAGGTTACTTACGGACGACATATGATAGTGTCTCACTCTGATAGGCCACAGGGTGGTCGTGTTGAGTGAGAATTGTGCCCACAACATAGTCTAAAGTATTTGTCTCGATCTCAAAGAGTTGTTGTAGGTCAGGTAATGAAAGCACTGGGGCTGAGCACAAGCACTTCTTCATATCATCAAATTCTAGTTTTGGGGACAGGCCCCACACAAATGTTTCCTTACCACCACCCCTGGTTACTTAAATGAGGGCCCATGCAATATGGGAGAATCCCAACATGAACCTGCAATAAAAATTAGCAAGGCCTAAGAAGCTTCGAAGCTCAATGAGTGTGGTTGGGGCTAGGTAGTCACAAATGACCTGGACCTTGGTTGGATCCACATGCACACCATGCTTATCAACAATGTAGCCTAGGGACTAGACCCTGTCCATGTCAAAGGAACATTTTTCCAAATTGGCATATAGATTGTGCTACCGCAGAGTGTGCAGAACCTGTTGAATATGCTGCAAGTGTTCCTCCCAAGTCTTAATGTAGATGAGGATGTCATCCAGATAAACCACTACAAAATAATTGGTGAAAGGCCGCAAGATATCATCCATAATCCTCATGAAAGTTGTTGGGGCATTTGTTAAACCAAACGGCATGACCAGCCATTCAAAAAGACCTTGTTTTGACTTGAAGGCAGTCTTCCATACATTTTTCTGCTCTATTGGGACCTGATGGTAGATAGACTTTAGATCAATATTACTTAAGTATTTGGCCCCCTTGAGTTGATCAAGGAGATTTTCGATTCAAGGAATCGAGTACCGGGTCTTGACTGTGATTTTAGTTAGGGTCTGGTAATCAATGCAGAGTCACCCGATCCTGTCTTTCTTTTACACCAGCACAATTGGTCTTCCACAAGGTGATGAGTTGGGTTGAATTTTCCCCTTGTAGAGCAGTTCATGGATCTGACGCTTGATCTCCTCATTTTCTAATAGAGAGTGACGATATACTGGACCATTGGGTAGTGGTGCATCGGGGATCAAATCAATGGAATTCTTGACCTGAAAGTGCAGGGGTACCTGAGTAGGTGATGAGAATATGTATTTGTATTCTTCCATGACCTTATTCACTTGATTCTTCTATGTGGAGAGGTCATCCGTAGAGGCCATGGATGTGGCAACAATATTTCTCTCAGTCTGAGAGAGAATCATGAAGAATACAAACTTCTTGTTCTAAGAGATGACCTTCTTGCATTGCTTGTAAAAGATCCAGTAAATAGCACTAGGTGGGACTACCTCGTGTATCCTGTACAATTTTTTGTTCAAAGTAATAATACATTGTGAGGCCTGGACTCATATACAACATGACATTTCCATAAATAAGGTTGGAAAAAAATAACATCACAAACTTCAAGGGGAGAAACATCACACAATACGTCATCTTTGAATGGATTTATGCCATACGAAAGGCAGCACTGTTGGATGACATGAAGATCGCTTCCTTGGTGGAGCCATCCAATGGTGTAAGAATGCGAGTGCGGCATTTTCAACATGGCTAACCGCTTGATGAACTTCACTAAGATGAGGCTCTTCCGGATACCACTATCAATGATGAAGTGCAACAGAGTGCCTTTCACCCACATATGTGAATGAAAGAGGCACCTGCCTTCCTATGGCTCATCAAGTTCATCGAGATGAATATTGGTGCTAGAAACAATGGCAATGGGTTCCATGTCAATGATTCGTCTCCCCTTTTATAGTTCTAACTTGGAGTCAGGACCCACATCTGATTTAGAGGCTTTCACCTCAGCCACCAATGAATTCTTTGAATGGAAAACAACAGTGCTATGCCAGGGGATCTTATGGAAGTCACACCACTTCTTGGTATATTTCTTTATCTTTCCATTGTCCTTCCTTACTTGCGGCTTAGACAGGTTGTCCTAAGGTTGCCCCTCTTTTATTTTTCCTTTGTTCTACGGGTTGGGGCTTCCCTTTGCCTTCTTTTGTTGTGAGGGGTTCCCAAACCCAAACTTCCGCGTCTTTTGTTTAATATTCTACTCGAGTTTGACGACATACAGATAGGTCGCGCCCAAGGATGAGATGTCCAAAAACTCCATTTCTATCTAGATGCATCTATGCATACCTTCGTGTTACTTGAGCGCCATATGTCGCTCAAAATATTTGATACCCATCTTTGTGCATAAGGTATGGAAGATATTGGTGAACTCGGGCATTGTTTAGTCTCTTTTCTACTGTAATGTGGTCCATCTTGTATACAAGTCATCATAACTTCCAACAAGGTATTATTTTTCCTTAATAGGATCCCTGAAGAAACCCCAAGTGGGTGCAACTACAAATAACGTGGATCCCTCTATTTCATTTTTATCCCAAAAAGTATCCCACCAATATTTGACATTGGGAATGAACTTGAGGACTACAAATGTAATATTTTCTCTATCAGAAAAGTTGTGGACAGAAAAATAGTCGTCTAGAAGGTTTAACCATTTATCTACGACATTTGCATCTATTTGACCTTCAAATATAGGAATATCAAAATTGGTTTGTACCTTGAAGGGGTCGGCACCTCCGCTTGAGGTAGATGTGTCGCTTGTTGATAGTCGTCAAAGGATTTGTGCAAAGTTGTCCATCATCTCGGTCCTCTATTGCTTGAGGGCTTCCTTGAGCAACATTTTGAAAGGATCTCTTGTCCCATTGTATTTTCTTTTCTCTCCATGGAAGGTTTCTTTGGAGTGTGAGAGAAGTTTTCCTCAAGAGAAATAAGCTCGAGACCCAACTCTCTATACCCTAACCTCGTCGGGAACATGCACTAAAAACAATAAGGACCAGACTGCTCGGATACCACTGATCCAAATTTATGAGCGGAACGAAATGAAAACACATATTTATAATATTAACATAGATACACAGTGAATAATAACAGAGATACAGTAAAACTTGACTTCTATTAATTAAGAAATATGTTGAAACTGTAAAATGCAGACTGAAACAAGCTTGCTAGAATGGTGGCAACTTATCTCTAAGAAGATATGTGGCGGTTATGCTTATTCGCAAGAAGATGATTACAATGAGGCTCTAAAAGAATTTTTACAATAAACATGAATGAAAAAACCCTAGACATCCAAAAACCTAACCCTAGGAGATGAAGCGCCAAAATTCATGTGGGCCCCCATTGGGGTAAGTTAGTACATCAACTTCCCAGGGTCGTAACTTTTGCATACGATCTCCATTTTAGGTGCACAATATCTTGTAGGAAAGGTCTATCCAAGGAATACACATTATGCCATCATACTTTGAATCCATATATAATTTGACTATGGCAATCCCTAAAATCGTTGTTTAGGACCTCAAAACGACCTCGAATGTTCAGGACACAAAAACTAGGAAAAAACTGCCAAACTGAAAAATTGCCAAGATAATCCAATTGGAATAGGTAGGTGACCACCGATATCTTCCAAGATCAACACGTGTCATCATTGTGTGCATTTTTTCCCCCCTTCACCGTTTTTTAAATTGGGTGGACCTCCCAAAATTACATGTGTAAAAACTAGGAGAGTTTTGTAAAACCGTGGAAGGGTGGTTTTTCCCCCACAATGGTTTTAAAATTTTTGTCAACCCCTCTAAAATACATGGAAATAGTTCACATATGACAGATATTTACATTTTTATTTGACTTCTAGTTATATCTCCTTCTCAAATCGCAAGAAACCTCAATTCTACTCAAAACAATTCATCTGATAAATAATTGGTTTGGCATTGAGTGCAAAGGTCTGAGTGTCGTGTCCTTGCATCACAATAGGGATAACATTATTGTTAGAATATTCAAACAGAGGGATGCACAACTAGATGAATGAGAGAGGAACAATCAAAAGCATCACCTAGTTGTTGATGTGGGATGCAAGTATGACTGCCAAGGAGTGCCAAGCATGAAGCGAATGTGATGCAAGGTCAAATTTTGAAAGTAGGGGTAGGGCTTCGAATAAATATGTTGGGGAATTAAAAAATGTATGGGAAATATTTTCCAGACTTTGATATCCTTGGGTGCTGAAAAAATCGAATCTAAGGCTTACTACTCTTTCACCACAACTTGAGTGGTTATATAAGGGCTTTGGAGTGGTTATAGGGTGCTCTACATAAGGCACTCTGCTAATCCAACCATCTATTGTTTAATTATTATTTTTAATTTATGCAAAGATCTGTGTTGGCTCGCCAACAATTTAGGTTCGAACCAAGGACCAATTCTTGTTCAGAAGAACTATGATTTCTTGTCCTTGAGGATGAAATAATTCCTTCAAGCTCAAAAATGTTGGGAATCAGTAAATAATGGTTTCACACCACCACCTGCAACAAACTTGGATGCCATGACAAATGCACAGAGAAATTCCCATACAGAACTTAGGAAGAAAAAAAACAAATCTTAGTATTGGATTCAAAATTCAGTATATGACTCAATCTTTTCCAAAATAACTGGTGCTTCCACATCAAAACAAGCTTGTGCCATACTCAAATCATCTTACCAAGGTAATGATAAGGTGAATATTGTAAAGCTTTATACTTTAAGAATTCAGTTTGAAACCCTGACGATGACTAAGATAGAGAATGTTGGCCAATTCATGACCATAATGATCAGTATTTTAAACCAAATCATAATGATTGGTGAACAAATTGAAGATCAGAGGATTGTTGAAATAGTCCTCAAAATCTTACCTCTGAAATTTGAAATGGTTGTCACAACCATCTTAGAATCCAAATATCTATCTAGCTTCTTTGTTGAAGAAATGACAGGAATATTCTCGTCACATGAAACTATACTCAACTTGGAAGATGGGCTTATGGAACATGCCTTCAAGACTCAAAAATCTTTTAGCAAAGGCAGAGGTAGAGGAAATAGAGGGAGAAGTAAAATAGGTAGAGGTAATCATAGTGCATCAAAAGAAGAACATACAAAAGAACAATCATGACATTCAAAGCAGTCTAAAGACTCACATAATCAAAGAGAAAGAGGGAGAAAATGGACAGAAAAATCTAGAATTCAATGTTATTATTGTAGAAAGTATGGACAGCATGAGATTGAATGTAGAAAGAACCAGACAGATCAGGACAAAGGCAGAGAAAATGTCTCCAACAATGAAGAAGAATCATTTGAAGCAATGTTTCTTTCATGTCGTACATCTGAATAAGGTCACTCCAGGTATCTTTGGTTGTTGGACAATGACTACACCAATCACATGACAGGTAACAAATACTTGATTTTTAGCATGGATACTACTATCAAATCTAAAATTACTCTAGGTGATGATTCTTAAGTAAAATCTCTAGGAAAAGGTATTGTGTTTGTTTTAACTAAACAAGATCATAAGAAAGACATACATGATGTCTACTATGTACCAAGATTGAAACGAGATTTGATAAGTGTAGGACAATTGATGGAGCATGGATATGATATCTTATTCAAAGGCTCAACATGCTTAATTTTGGATAAACCACCCAGTAGGAAATTCATTGAAAAAATCCAAATGACTAAGAAAATGATGTTTCCATTAAAGGAGTTTAAATTTTTCCCACTCATATGCCCAAAATATCTCAAACACAGATGAGACTCTCTCATGGAATGCTAGTTTTGGTCATCTTCCATTTCAAAGTCTTAATCTTCTTCAAAAATATTTAATGGTCAAAGGTCTCATTGTTTTGAATGAACAAGACAGTCCTTGTGAAATTTGTATTCTTGGAAAGCATAAGAGAGAAAACTTTCCAACATCTTCCTATAGAGAAAAGAAAATTTACAACTAGTTCACAGACATCTATGTGGACCGATGAAAAATTAATCTATTGGTGGTAGCTTCTATTTTCTAAACTTTATTGATGATTTTAGTAGGACAATTTGGATTTATCTCCATAAAAATAAGTCTGAAAATTTCTCAATATTTAAATATTTCAAAGCTAAAGAATAGAAACAAAGTGGCAAACCTGTGAATGTGCTCAGGTCAGATGGAGGAGGAGAATAAAACTCAAAATATTTTGCAGACTTTTGTAGACAACAAGGCATCATAATGCAAATTACAACCAGATATACTCCACAACAAAATGGAGTGGCTAAAAGGACAAATCAGACCAACATGAACATGGCCAGAAGTATGCTTAGAGAAAATAACTGTCCCAATGAATATTGGGTTGAAGTTGTTTCTTATTTTAGTTTACATCTTGAACAGATCTCCAACAACAAGTGTAAAAGATAAAGTACCTCAAGAGGCATGGAGTGGCACAAAACTAAATGTTTCTCACTTTAGAATTTTTTACTACATTGTTTTTGCTCATATCCCTAAAGAGCTACGAAAGAAGCTTGGAAATAGGAGTGAATAATGCATCTTCATAGGATACAATGAACAATAAAAAACCTACAAATTATATGATCCAATCACCAAGAAATTTATGGTGAGTAGGGATGTCAAATTCCTTGAGAATAAATCAGGGAGTGAGCAAGAAAATGTAACATTGGACAACCAAAAATCCAATGCAACAAATTGATGAGAAAATTGAAATTTCAAAACAACAAGCACATCCACCAACACTGCCAAGATTACAAGTGCCAATGCAATAATAGCATTCTAGAAATGGTTCTTCTTTGAGCAAAACTTCATCTTCTTTTATATAAAATCAAAGAACAAGAAGCATAAGAGAAATTTATCAGTAAAACGACGACAATGAGTAGAAAAATTTGTTTGCTTTCCTATCCTGTCAGCCAACCAACCTACTTTGAAGAAGAAGTCAAAGATGAACATTGGGTAGAATCCATGAATGAGGAAATTGAAGCCATAGAAAGGAACAAGACTTGGGATGCTGTTGATTTTCCAGCAGACAAAAATAGCATAGGTGTCAAGTGGGTGTACAAAACAAAAATTAATGAAAAAGGAAAGACATAGAAGCATAAGGCAAGGCTAGTTTCCAAAGGTTTCTCTCAAGAACTTGGCATAGACTATGGCGAAACATTTTCTTCAGTAGCAAGGTTAGATACAGTAAAAACCATTTTAGCCACTGCAGCTCAAAAAAAATGGTAAGTCTTCCAATTGGATATAAAGTCAACATTTTTTAATGACATTCTGTAAGAAGAAGTGTATGTAGATCAACCACCTGGTTTTGAGGTCAAAGGAAAAGAGGACAAAGTGTATAAGTTGAAGAAATTCTTGTATGTCTTGAAGCAAGCTCCAAGAGCTTGGTACAGTCCAATTGAGTCTTATATGATCAATAGTGGATTCAACACGAGCAATAATGAGACAACACTCTATACAAAATTACATCATGGAGGGAAATTCTCTATGTTTGTCTGTATGTTGATGATATGATTTCTATAGGTAATTTGATTTTAGAAGAATTTAAAAAGTTGTCATGAAAACAGAATTTGAGATGATTAATCTTGGTCTCATGAAATACTTCTTGGAAGTTGAAGTTGAACAATCTACCCGTGGTATTTTTTTCTATCATCAAAAGTATGCTACAAACATTCTGAAAATATTTAGAATGGATAAATGCAAGCCAACAAAAACTATTATTGCACTAGGAACGAAATTGAGCAAACAAGATAAAGTCTCAACAATTGATTCAACACTATATAAGAGGCTAGTAGGTAGTCTCATGTACCTCACTGCAACTAGATCTAATATAATGTTTGCAACAAGTTTTGTTTCCAGGTTTATGAAATTCCCCAAGGATTCTCACTGCAAAGTTGGAAAAAGAATACTAAGGTATGTCGCAGGGACAATCAACTATGGCTTGTGGTACACAAATTCTAAATATTATTTACTTACAGGGTACACAAAAAGTGATTTTGCAGACAACATGGATGATAGGAAAATCACATTTGGTTATGTTTTTCATTTGGGAACAAATCCGATTTCATGGGCATCCAAGAAACAACCTATAGTTGCAATATCTTCAACAGAGGACTTCAACATCAACATCTTGCTAACTTGTATGGATGAGAGGACTTTTGAAAGATATATCACATATGGAAAAGAAGCCAACTCTTGTTTTAACAACAACTCAGCCATTGCATTGTCAAATAATCATGATTTTCACAAGAAAAGAAAGCACATTGACACTCACTTTCACTTACATTTTACTAAACCACTTGGAAAAATAGTTTTTGAATTTCAAAGATATCACTTGAGCATTGTAAGTGTTGATGAATGTAACAACTAAGTGGCTCATTGTTCGTGTTCCCTTGTCTGCCAATTCACCAAGTTAATTTAGCTAGACTTTAATTAATCACTAAGTTCAGTTTTAGTTTTTTTGTAATTAATTCAAGATTAGTTCAATATATTTTGCATTCTATGTAATCTATTTAATAAACACAAGGGAGTATTTAGACCTCAAGGTTATTCCACATCTATGTTTTTGTTTTTTTTGTGCTCTGCATCTCTAAATTTATCAACATGTAGATGGTACTTAAAATTTGAGAATAACATCCAAATTTCAATGCATATCCAAGTTGTATATAAAAATTAATAATATTTTATAAAAAATATTAATTATCTAGATAATTAGATAAAAAGTTTAACAATATTTAACAAGAAAAAGACCTTATACCAAGCATTTTTGCCCATCAAATTCTAAGTGAGAACACTCATTTCCTTCATCCTTTTGTATTAATATCCTTCATTTTTTAGTTGTAAAATTCTAAGTGAGAACACTCATTTCCTTCATCCTTTTGTATTAATATCCTTCATTTTTCAGTTGTAAAAGTCACTTGGAAACATATTATAAGGATTATCTAAAATTTTCTTATTTCTTTAATTATAGTCTGAAAAAAATATTATAAAGATTATTTAACAATTTTATTTTCATTACTGGTAAAGTCTTAGCCATTAAACCCACTCATATTAAACTAACATTCAAATTTTTAATTAATTTTACATTATTTTATTTATTAAAAAATATAATATACTCCACATAAAAATACAGTAAACATCTAAAATTTTAAATTCGACTTTATTTCCTTCATAAGACGATAATTTTGAATATTGTTGATCCTCGGCTGTCATACATAAGAACCCTGGACATAAAGAAGTTATATCATGTAACAAACATATGAAATTTCTGATCAATTTTCCAAATTTCTGATCAATTTTCCAAATTTCTAATCAATTTTACTATTAAAAGGATGATGATATTCAAAGGATGACGCTTTTAGATATTCTTTATTCTATGCTTTTACAGGGGTTTAATGTATTATATGATTTTGGAGTATGATTTAAATTAATTTTTTTTAGTAATTTTTTAAGACTTAGAGGTATTTTACAAGAGTTTATTTTACAGGAAAGTTTATTTTTTATAAGTCACTAGTGAGTTATTTTAAGTAACATGGTTTTTCTTGAATAAGGATGATGAGTCTACTGCGTTGAAACATCTTACAAGAGTGAAAGTCTTGATGAATCTGTTGCATTGAGGCATCTTACAAGAGTGAAAGTCTGTCTCTTATAGATCACCAGTGAGTTAATCCAGGTGACATGGTTTTGATGAGTTTGTTCCATTGAGGCATCTTACAGGAGTTAAAGTCTCCCCCTTATGGATCACCAGTGAGTTATTCCAGGTGGCATGGTTTTCCTTGAATAAGGATGATGAGTATGCTGCATTGAGGCATCTTACAGTAGTGAAAGTCAGCCCAGGTGACATGGTTTTCCTTGAATAGCAATGATGAGTCCGTTGCATTGAGGCATCTTAGTGAAAGTCTGCCCTTTATGGATCATCAATGAGTTATTCCAGGTGACATGGTTTTCCTTAAATAACAATGATGAATCTACTGCATTGAGGCATCTTACAGGTGTGAAAATCTGCCCCTTATGAATCATCAGTGATCATCAATAAATTATTCCAGGTGACATGATTTCCCTTAAATAACAATGATAAGTCTGCTGCATTTGTGGATAGTAGTCAATAATAACCGTCCTTGCTAGTGATTAACAACCTAAAATTAAAATAAATTTTCCACTGTAGTTATAACTAGCACAACCACATAATTGTGGCTGTGGCTGATGAACGCCGAAAGGCATATTTAACTTATTAAACTTAATTTTAATATAAACCCTATTAACATAAACCCTAATTAAAATTTATAAATAAAATCTACAACATTTTCTTTGCCTTTGGAAATG
>ML795724.1:245909-296757 GCA_009831015.1 Picea engelmannii | reverse complement strand
ACTTGTGAACTTTTTGTGCCGGAAAAATCTAAGATACCATATTGTACAACCAACAACTTGGCAGTTAGAGCTGGCAATCATGGCGCCAGTGTAACAGGACACCAACACAGGCTTTTCCTAAAATAATGTTCGTTTTACTTAATAATTCAGATTTTCTACTCAGATGTAACGAAATGACATCTACCATGATTAGCGAGTGGGCGTGGTTTGGTGTACAAGCAGAAGAACAAGATCTCCGAAACGGATGGCTTTAGAGCTTCGGCCCTTCACGGAAACAGCGACATATATTAATTAATTAAAAGAACTTGAATACGGAATGACTTGGAACGCTGGGCAGTCGAATCCTTTCGACTTTATGGGAATGGGCCTCCATGGCAATCTGTGGGCCTCGTTATAAATCCATTCGTAGTAAGGAAGATCAGTTGAATGTCGTTGAAGAAAATGACGTTCAAGTTAAGGGTTGCCGCGAGGTTAAAAGGTTACCATTCGAATCCAGAGAAATATACCATACGGACTGATACTCCCAATCAATTTTCCCATCCACTCCCTAAACCAGACAAAACTCGGTGGGTGTCATGTCAATTTTGGATTCTAAAGTCTGTCCATCCATTGAAACAATCTTCTGTTTTTTTGGGAGGTATACCAAATCGTATTAAATGCCATGAAATCGTCCGTAGCAAAAGTCCCAACTTTGTGATGTTAAGTCTTCTCATTCTGCAACTTGGAAGATTGTAGGACCAAGCAGCTGGCCCAATTTTCTGATTATAAAGTCTTCTCGTTCTACGACTTGGACGATTGTAGGACCGTGCACTGTCGATCAAGTAGAATGTTTATGGTACCTTTTTTTCCATGTAAAATAAAGCTGTAGGACTGCCAGTAGCCCAAACTGTGTATGACCACTGGTTCTTGATGGCCATTATGGCTCCTTCTACACCTGCAGGCTGCACTTGCAGTTCAACCAACAATATCTTTTTAATATTTCTACTTTGACATAGAAATACATACAGTTAAATAATTCATGATTTATTCATTAAATATACTATCTATCCTTTGGAGAGAGATCGTACACAGATGAAGTAATCAACAACAATGCTCTTATAAATCAATATAATGATATTGTAGAGTAATTGAAGGAGAGGCACGCTACCTTGCAGATAGACATTAACGGCTAATAAATTTACTGTTGTTGTGATCCAAACGGAAGTTGATATTATTCTTCCCCCGTTGCAAATGGCCAGCCAGCAAGTTAAACCATATAACTTGAATACAATGAATTGCAATAACTATTGTAGAATATCATATAAAGTTTAGACGTGCTAGATTCATATGAGGTATGTTCAGCGGGTTTTATTGTTTAGACTACAACTATGAGGTGGCTCTAGCCTGAACTAGAAATGAGTTGGAATAATAATATAAATTAAAATATCACTAATGTTATGAAGTGGCATGTAAGTCGTGGAGTAAAGAGGTGCTTGTCACATAGGTTCCCATTAAATATCGTTGTATGTATCTTATTGACCTAGCTATTATTCCTTCATATTAGGTTGTTGAATCCAAATATGAGGCCATAGCTATAGAACCCACTACAGGCTAAATGTAGAATATCATATTTCTCTTATTTTCCATGTCATTCATAGGCAATGGTGAATAATAATAACATATTTTTTTGTGTAATCTTAATTAGTAAAAACATATGTTTTTCTTTGGAAGACTATACATTTTAATTCACATTTTAATTCACTAGATTATTATGATTGAACAATTCGAAGGAGTAATGATTATCACAAACAATGAATGATATCACAAACAAGGGCGATAGATGAGTTAACTTTATTCAGCCACTAGTTTTCTTTATTTAGCTAACACGTTCAAGTTTAGTTATGCTAAGATTTGTTGTTGCCTTTTTCAAGAAGAGATTAGGCTCATGGTAAATCCAACTAGAACAACTTGAATAACATAGCCTAGTGCACATTGGTTGAGCTTTTAAAAATCAGTTTGGATATCTAGGAGTCTTCATGATCTAGATTATTTTCGGTAGAGCAGAGATATAATAAAGAAATGCACAGAGATATAGCGGATATTTAATAATATAACAGAAATGTATCGGAGATGCAACCATAAACACAGATATACAGTAATACACTATTATTAATGAAATAAATGTATAGAGACTGTAAAAATACAGAGTGAAAGACTCGCTAGAATGGTGGCAGATTAACTCTGAGAAGAGATGTGACAGCTACTCGCATTCACAAGAAGATGATTATTACAATGAGGCTCTAAGGGCCTTTTTAACATAAGTAAAATCCAAAACCCTAACCCCAGAAGATGAAAATCCAAAAGGTTTGTGGGCCCCAATGGGGGTAGTTGATACATCAATTTCTCAGGGGCGTAACTTTTGCATATGATCTCCGTTTGAGGTACTCAATAGCTCGTTGGAAAGATCTATCTGAGGACTACAACTTTTGGGTGAGAAACATTGATCTATGTTCCATGTTGCTCCCCGTTTTCTCAAAAAAACATCATTTAGGGCCTCAAAACGGCTCCAGAAGTTCAGGACCCGAAAAACTGCTAAAAATAGTAAATGACCAAAATTGTCAGAAAATTGTTTTGAACCAATTAGAGAAGATGGGTGGCCACCGATATCCATCTGGATCAATCCTCCCTCCTTAGGAAGCAATGGTCTCCATTGTGTTGAGTTCCCGAGGGAGAGGGGAAAGCGATTGTTGAATCTGAATCTTAGTGAGTTGCTTGCCTTGCTGGAGATGTCGAGTTGCTTGGTTTGTTGAAGGTTGTCACAAACCTATGGTTGAAAGGCTTGGCCCTTTTTAACCAATCTGGCTACATGACATGACTGTGTGCAAAAGGAATCTTTGTGCTTTGTTGCAACCTTGTCGACCTGCTTCTGTTGGATAGAAGGTGCTTGGGGCGAAGCTGTAGCAGTTGCAGTGTCCTTTTGTTCCCCTTTTGAACAGATTGTAAAGAAGATGAATTTTGCAGTATGAAATACTACCTTGCGGCACTGTTTAGGTGGAACAATAGTCGAAACTACCTCTGGTATTCTATAGAGATGACCCCCCAGAGAAACAATGACACTGCAGGATCGAGACTCATAAATAGCATGGTGCTTCCACATATATGGTTGGCCCAAGAGAACATCACAGACATCCAGTGGGGAAAAATCACATAATACCTCATCCCTGAAGGGTTGGATGCCGTATGAAAATCGACACTACTGGTTGACACAAAGATCTTGCCCTTGGCGAAGCCACCCGATGTTGTATGGCTACGGGTGTGGTGTTGTCAACAATCCCAACTGTTTGACGACCTCTGTTGAGATGAGGTTCTTCTGGCTTCTGCTATCAACAATAAAATGCAGTGGGGACCCCTTCACCCACATATGTGAATTCAAAAGGCGCTCCCCCTCTTCTGGATCTATTGGGTCTTTTCGTTGAATTGTTGTGGTCACGATAATAGCAGTGGAGTCTTCGTCGATGATCTGTCTCTTACCAATATTTTCATAATCAAATTCTAAATCAAGGTTCGGCTCTTTGTCTTTGATCTTGGCCACCAATGACCTTTTTGAGCGACATTCATCAGTGTTGTGCCAGGGGATTTTGTGGAAATCACACCATTTTCTGGTGTCCTTCTTTGTCTTCTCGTGACCCTTATTTTCCTGTGGCTTGGAGTGGTTTTCGGGAGACTGTTTGTTAGGGCCATCTTTGTCATACCTTGGTTGTTGCGGATTTGCAGAGCCGAACTCCCATTTGTTATGGTGCTTAAACTTTTGCTCAATTTTAACAGCATATCGATAAACAGAACTGAGTGATGAGATGTCCAGAAAATCCATTTTAGTTTGGATGTATCTGTGTAGAGCCCCATGGTATTTTAGAACCAAATGTCGTTCAGAGTCCTTGATACCCAACTTAGTGCGCAAGGTATGGAATGTATTGGTGAACTCTAGAACTGCTTGGCCCCTCTCTTGTCACAGTGTGGTCCATCTCATGTATTGGTCCTCATAGTTTCCAACAAGGTAATATTGTTCCTTTACTGCATCCACAAAAAAATCTCAAGTGGGCTCGGCCCCATATATCCCAGACTCCTCTGTGGAACTCTACTCCCAGTAAATTTCCCACCAATGTTTGACATGGGGGAGAGCTTTAAGGAGTGTGAAGGTGATCTTTTTTCTATCGGAAAAATTGTGAACAAAGAAATAACCTTCTAGCAGATTTAATCATTTGTCTAGGGCTTCTGCATCTATTTGTCCTTCAAATATTGGAATATCAAAATTAACTTGTACCTTGAAAGGTGAGGTACCTCCAAAGTGGTCGCTTGATGAATATGCGCCTGTTGCTATCAGAAGACGTTGAAGTATGTGGGAACAATTCTCCATCATTTCATCCCTCTGTCGCGTGAGAGCTTGCTCAAGCGACAGACTGATAGGATCGTCTTCTCCGTCATTTTTGTTTTCTTCCGCCATTGAGGGTTTCTTGGGTGTGCAAGAGCGATTGTCCTCAAGAAAGACAAGCTCGAGACCCAGTTTGTTGTACTCGGACCTTGTCGGGGACATGCACTGAAAAACGATCAAGAGCGACTAGCTCTAATACCACTGATCCAGATTATTTTTGGCACGAAATGAGAGCGGAGATATAATAAATAAATGCACAGAGATATCGCAAATATTCAATAATATAATAGAAATGTATTAGAGATGCAACCATAAACACAGATATATAGTAATACACAATTTCTATTAATGAAATAAATGTACAGAGATTGTAAAAATACAGAACGAAAGACTTGCTAGAATGGTGGCAGCTTATCTCTAAGAAGAGATGTGACGGCTACTCGCATTCGCAAGAAGATGATTATTACAATGAGGCTCTAAGGGCCTTTTTAACATAAGTAAAATCCAAAACCCTAACCCTAGAAGATGAAAAGCCAAAAGGTTTGTGGGCCCCGATGGGGGTAGTTGATACATCAACTTCTTAGGGGCGTAACTTTTGCATACGATCTCTGTTTGGGGTACTCAATAGCTCGTTGTAAAGATCTATCTGAGGACTACAACTTTTGGGTGAGAAACATTGATATATGATCCATGTTGCTCCCCGGTTTCTCCAAAAACATCGTTTAGGGCCTTAAAACAGCTCTAGAAGTTCAGGACACGAAAAACTGCTAAAAATAATAAATGACCAAAATTGCCAGAAAATTGTTTTGAGCCAGTTAGAGAAGGTGGGTGGCCACCGATATCCACATGGATCACATCAAATTCCTAAAAAAGGATGGTGGAGCTACTACTACATACTTGATACAAACTCTGCCTAAAGTATAAACTTTCATTTGAACTTTCTCAAACTTTAATGTCTTGAAATTTAGTTTGTTCATATTACACCCTGTACTAAAGAGACGCACTCCCTTAAACAAATGGAATGGCTAAAATTCATTGAGTAGGGATTGATATAGTGAAATCACCCATGATGCATGCTTTCAACAGGTCAAAGAATGCTGAGATTTTTTTTTGATTTGTTGTTGAAGAGTTTGCCTCTACAAATAATTTTGGATGCCAATATTTTCACAAATCAGATAAAGTGGAGACATGATTTCACCAGAAGAATGCATAGATTTCTTTTTTGATTTTTTGTTGATATAATTGTTATTTGAGAAAACCATCAAGTAAACCTCAGAAGAATGCATATAATTGTTATTTAAGAAAACCATCCAATAAACTTGAAACTCAGTAAAATACTAAATTTTTGGCGAGAAATAGAATGCTTGAAAAAGAATGCATATAATTGTTTTTTAATCTGAACAATATGAAGTGGAAATTAGAATATTAGGAAGCATACCTACAAATTTCAAGTATCAAACAAAAATTAAGATTATAAACTTTCAAATTAAAAATTTTGTTTCAACTTTCATTAAAGTAGAGATCTAAATTCTTGAATTAAAAAGAAACACCAAAGATTTATGGTTTTCTACCACTACCACCATGCCTGCTTAAGCCTATGTCATTGGGAATGTATTCCATCCTTCAGCTTAGATAAAATTAATCAATGAGAAGGTCTCTTAATGGTTTATATAAAATTAATTCACTTAAACAAAATAAACAAAATGATTCAAAGCTTATTGAGTTGTGGTTAGGATTAGTTGAACTATTGCCTCAACCTTAAGCAGGTCAACAAGGATCCCATGATTGGACACTGAAACCTAGAAATCACCCATACATGACACACATGATTCATTTTTGGGAATTCAAATGAATCCTATAATAGTGACACCTATTGAACAATATGAAAAGATGGATAGGATCATTTTCCCTCTTGCGAGAATGAACAGCCAAATCATCCAGATAAGCTTTGAAAAAAAAAATTATATCATGAAAAGTGTACAATATATCCCATTGGAAAGTGGTTCCATCATTTTTTAGGCCAACAAATATTTTATGAAAGACAAATATGCCCCAAGGATAGATGAATGTAATTTTGTGTTGGTCCTCGAGATGGATCTAAATTTGGTTATAGTAGGAGAAACCATCCATAAATGAGAATATTTCACTTCTAGCACACTAGTCAACTAAATTTGGTTATAGTAGGAGAAACCATCCATAAATGAGAATATTTCACTTCTAGCAAACTAGTCAACTATCGAATCGATAAATGGACTAGGATATTTGTCTTTATGAAAAGCCTCATTCAAATCTCGTAAGTCCATTTGCATGCAAATGATCCCTTCATGCAAATGATCCCACCTTTTTCTTGATGGACACAAACTTTCTAGGGTTAACAGGCCATACCTTTTGTTGAACTAGCTCTGCATTTTCATACATTTTAATCTCATGTTTGACAATTTTAGGGTGGATACCTAACATTTTCTCATGTGTCCAAGAAAAAAGTTGCAAAATTATTTGAATAGGGTGGTGTAAGTTTCAATCTCGTGTAAAGAGAAATTCACCCCAATTAATACATTTGCAATGATGACATGATTTCTAGATATATTGACTCGTATAATTTTTGAAATCTTCATCGTGTTCCCTTCAACGCACACATCATATGTAACAAGGGGACCCACATAATGATGCAAGAGCATCCACAGCACATCAAGCGAGCCAGCACATTGAGAGGAAATAGCTGGACAATGCCAGCACGCATTTTGAAAATGCTTTGAAAGTTGTTGCGCCGCTCTTTAATGAAGTAATTCATAAAGAAGCACACTTGTATTGTAAAAGGGGACCTTGAGCCTTTAAGCTCTCATCCTTAGTAGATAGGAAGGCATTTAATAGATTTAATGTTGTTAGATAAGAATTTAATTGTAGATTTGATAGTTCCAGTTTTCGAGAGGGAAAACGGATATAGACACCCTCCTTTGTACATTGTAACATATGAAGAAATAGGAGCAAGAAGAGAGAACAAGCAGAGAACTTGTGGAGAACACCCATGTATAGGTTGAATTAATAGAAGAGAGTCTTTGATTCAATTTCATTTCTGGTGTTGTTTCTCTGTGGTTATGTTGTTTATGTGCTCTTGAATGTATGTTTTCCTTGTATGCATTTGCTTTGAGTATGATGTGTACGTGATTTCAGAGGTTTAACTGAAGTCTGAGAGAGAAGAGAATGAGTTTCAATTGTTTCTCTGTCTGAGCCAAGATATTCCTGCATAGAGTGCAGTCGAATTCATTTGCATAGAGTGCGTTGATGAGGCTAGACTGTTAAACTCTTATTCTCATTCACCCAGAAGTTGGTGCAGGTTGGTAGAGCCGTGCAGGAGAAGTGCAGGCCGAGTTTGAAGTCTCAGTAGCTAGTCTGAGAAAAGGAAGGCATAGATTGTTGTTGCCGGAAGCGAACAGAGTCTGGAAGACTCAACACTTTGAGAGTTGTTGAAGGTCGAGCGCGAGCCATGTGTGCAAAGTCTCTGAAGGAGTCAGAGTTGACAAGCTCAGGAGGGATAGTTCCTTCGTGATTCCTGGGAGAGGGACCCAGGAGAAGGTTTGAACAGGACGAATCTTTGGAGCAGAAGAAATCTCCAAGGAGGAGAATCAACGACCAGGGTTCGCGGAGGAGAATCGCGAAGTCCCGCAGACCGTCAGATCTTGGAGGAGTTGCGAGGGATTTAACCCTTAGGTGCAGAAAGAGTCAAGGGCCATCGGGATTCGGCAAATCAGGTTTCCCAGAGGAAAGAGTTTCATAGTTGTTGAAATCACAATTAGCGACTTCCCGATTTAATCGGAGCCGTCGATTACTAAGGGGACAGGTGGCAAGAGATCCCGAGAAGTCAGGATTCGACATTCAGGATTTTCCAGTGCAAAGGAATTACGAACAATGAAATCGCGATCCCGCTGTTCTCGATAGAGGGGAGAGAGGAGGTGACGTGGCGAGGAATTAGCGCACGTGCATATCGGAGTTCGGGGTTCGGAGGTTCGTGGTGTAAGTGGATCACGACAATTCATGCATCGATTTCCCGATAGGGAAATCCCCGACAGGGACGGAAGCGTTGACTCTTTGACCCATCGGGTTTCGGAGTTTTGAGCAGCGCATAAGAAAGTAAGGCATGTTGTTACCAAGTTGAAAGGACATGCAGCCTTATGGTGGGACGAGCTACAGGCGGATAGACGTTCCAAAGGCAAACAGAAAATTAAAAGTTGGGATCGAATGATTGCTAAGATGAAGGCAAAATTCATCCCAAGGGATTACCAGATCACTATGTTCAGGCAAATGCAGAACCTGAGACAAAAGTTGATGACGGTGAAGGAGTACACCAAAGAATTTTACAAGCTCAATATCAGAGCAGGTCATCGGGAGAGCGATGATGAGAAGGTGGCGAGATACCTGAATGGTCTGAGATATGACATTCAGTATGAATTAAGCATGGTGACTATTAGAACTGTGGAGGATGCTTACCAGATGGCTCTGAAAGCCGAGGAGAAGCTGATCCGTAAGCAAGGACAGCGAGGGCGAGGTAGGAGTCAGCCCAAAGGCAAGACAGTTGCCCAAGAAAGAACTCAGAATCCCAAGGAGGAATGGAAGAGACCTCAGGGTAAGATTGAGAGAGGGGGAACCTCACAGCAAAGACAGCAATATGTTGAGCCGAGGAGACAGCATACAGAGCATGGTGGCGGATATGCTAACGCAAACACTTTTCCTCGTACCAGAGGAAGAGGAAGAGGCCGAGGAGGAATCATCACATGTTTTACATGTGGGAAGGATGGACACAAAGCCGTTGATTGTCCAGACCAGAAAATGGACAGAGGAGAAGCTCACATCACTGAGGTGCAGAGGCGTGATGTTGAGAACGAAGACATCGAAGCAGGGAGATCATTGACAGTGCATAAATTTCTTTTGACACCTGAGAAGGAGGTGGAAGACACAGCTCAGAGGACCAAACTGTTCAGGATCACATGCAAGACCAAAGGCTAGAAATGCAAGGTCATTGTGGACAGCGGAAGCACCGACAATCTCGTTTCGACCGAGATGGTGGAAAAATTGGATTTGGAGACGACCAATCACCCGAGTCCATACAAGGTATCATGGTTGCAGAAAGGACATCAGGTGAGTGTCACTAAACAATGTTTAGTTGATTTCAAGATGGGTGAATATAAGGATAAGGTCCTATGTGATGTCATTCCCATGGATGTCTGTCATGTATTATTGGGGAGACCATGGCAGTATGATAGAAATGTGGTTCATGATGGGAGAATGAACACGTACACTTTGGAGAAGGATGGGATGACACATAGATTACTTTCGATAAAGGATAAGGAGGTAAAGCCGGAAGTAAGCAACATGATACTTCTTATGAGTGGGAAGGAACTTCTCACAAAGATGGAGAAGAAGGAAGATCCACAATTCTTTGTGGTCAGGAAGTCGAGAATTGTCCTGACTAGCATAAGAGTGGATGATCTGCCAGATGAGATTCAGGAACTGCTGGGAGATTTCACTGATATCATCGTGGACGAATTACCTCGTTCGTTGCCACCGATGAGGAGTGTGATTCACCACATTGACCTCATACCAGGAGCAAGTTTACCGAATAAAGCTACATACAGATTGACGCCTCAAGAGAATGAGGAAGTCAAAAGGCAGGTACAAGATCTGTTGGATAAAGGACTAGTCAGGGAGAGTCTAAGTCCGTGTGTTGTTCCAACAGTACTAAGTCCGAAGAAGGATGGAGACTGGAGAATGTGTACAGACTCCAGAGCGATAAACAAGATTACCATCAGGTACAGATTTCCACTGCCGAGAATGGATGATCTGATGGATTGCCTGAGTGGGGAAAATTATTTTTCGAAGATTGATCTCAAGAGAGAATATCATCAGATTCACATGAGAGAGGGTGATGAATGGAAAACGACATTCAAGACAAACGAAGGGTTGTACAAATGGCTGGTCATGCCATTTGGCTTGACAAACGCGTCGAGCACATTCATGAGGTTGATGAATGAAGTCCTGAGGGAATTCATCGGGAAGTTTGTAGTTGTATATCTGGATGATATTTTGATCTACAGTAAGACCAAGGCTGAGCATTTGAAGCATTTGGCCATTGTGATGAGAAAGCTACAGCAGGAGAAGTTGTTGGTCAACATGAAGAAGTGTTCCTTCATGAAGACAGAGCTCATTTATTTGGGCTTTGTTATATCAACGAATGAGTTGAAAATGGATCCTGAAAAGGTGGAAGTGATCAAGAATTGGCCATCACCCAGAAATGTTTTTGAGGTGAGGAGTTTCCATGGTTTGGCTAGTTTCTACAGAAAGTTCATCAGGAATTTTAGTGGAATCAGCGCGACAATGATGGACACAGTGAAAAAGCGGCATAAGACTTTTCACTGGACAACAAAGGCTGAGAAGAGCTTCAATCTGTTGAAGCGGAAGATAACAAAGCAACCGGTGTTGGTGTTGCCAGATTTTCGGAAGACATTTCAGGTGAAATGTGATGCCAGTGGGTATGCCATAGGAGCGGTCTTGAGTCAAGAGGACAGGCCAGTTGCATATTTCAGCGAGAAGCTGGATGAAGAAAAGCTGAAATACTCCACATATGATAAAGAGTTTTATGCCATCATACAGGCATTAAAGAAGTGGAGGCATTATTTGATACCCAAAGAATTTGTTCTGTATAGTAATAATCATGCATTGCAGTTTGTAAGTCAACAGGATAAGTTGAACCAGAAGCATGCAAAATGGGTAGAATATATGCAGAATTTTACATTTGTAATTAAACACATTTCAGGAACTGCTAACAAAGTAGCTGATGCTTTGAGCAGGAAATGTTTGTTGCTACAGGATTTTCGGGTCAAAACCTTGGGTTTTGAAAATATCAGGGATATGTATGCAGGAGATGCAGATTTCGGGGAAGCGTATGAAGCAGTTGAGAATCCAGTTCTCAGGGATCGAAGCCCATGGATAGATTATATGATCCAAGAGGGATTGTTTTTCAGAGGCAATCAACTGTGTATTCCAAATAGTTCCATGAGGGAGAACTTGGTGAGGGAAAAGCACAGCGGAGGCTTAGCAGGGCATTTTGGCCATGACAAAACATTTGCGAAGTTGAGCGAATCTTATTTTTGGCCAGGGATGCGCGCTGACATCAAGAGGTTTATTGACGGATGTCGAATTTGTCAACACTCGAAGGGTCGAAAGAAGAATGCTAGATTTTATCAGCCATTGCCCATACCGGAGAGGCCATGGGAGGCAATTAGCATGGATTTTGTGTTGGGATTATCGAGGACACAGAGAGGGGTTGATTCCATATTTGTGGTGGTGGACAGGTTTTCGAAGATGGCACATTTTATTCCGTGTCATAAGACCAGCGATGTGACCCACATCGCAAACTTGTTTTTCAAAGAGATTATTAGACTTCATGGATTGCCAAGAAGCATAGTCTCGGACAGGGATACAAAGTTCATAGGTCATTTCTGGAGGACGCTATGGAAGAATTTGGGGACTAATTTGGCATTTAATTCAGCTTACCATCCGCAGACGGATGGGCAAATAGAGGTGGTGAACAGAATTTTGGGGGATCTATTGAGAAGCTTGGTGACAGAGCACCACAGTAGCTGGGACCAGATATTACCACAGGCAGAGTTCGCGTACAACGATTTGGTGAATCGGAGTACAGGAAAAAGTCCATTCCATATTGTGTATGGGACAAAACCGAGGGGAGTTTCTGAACTGAGGGAGTTATAACAAACTGCGACTAGTAGCGCGAGCGCAGAGGAATTCGCTGAAGCGATGCAAGAACTTCACGGCAGGGTGAAACAACGACTGATGGATGCAAATCAAGAGTACAAGCGCAGAGTCGATCAGCAGAAGAGACAACTTCAATTCGAAGTTGGTGATCTGGTTCTGGCCCACTTAAGGAAAGAAAGGTTCCTAAGGGGAACGTATAACAAGCTGAAGATGAAGAAAATCGGACCGTGCAGAGTCCTGAAGAAATTTGGAGAAAACGCATATGAAATTGAGTTGTCGGATGGCATCAGGATATCTCCGATATTTAATGTTTCGGATTTATACCCATACAGAGCTGGAGGAGCAGAAATTGGGGAACCAGTGATCCAGTGGCAGAAGCAATTACCAGTAGAAGAAAAGCTGCAGATGGAGTACATACTAGGTAAGCGAGTGGGAAAGAAGACTAGACGAAAGCAGTACTTCGAATATCTGGTGAAATGGAAGAATCACCCAATGGAGGATGCTAGCTGGGAGATAGAAGCAGTCATACAGAGGCCTGGACAGACCATGCAGGAGCTCATGGACAGGATCCCATGAAACTTTCCAAGCCGAGGAGTATGATGCAGGAGCATCCACAGCACATCAAGCGAGCCAGCACATTGAGAGGAAACAGCTGGACAGCGCCAACACGCATTTTGAAAATTCTTTGAAAGTCGTTGCACCGCTCTTTAATGAAGGCATTCATAAAGAAAATAACTTGTATTGTAAAAGGGGACCTTGAGCCTTTAAGCTCTCGTCCTTAGTAGATAGGAAGGCATTTAATAGATTTAATGTTGTTAGATAAGAATTTAATTGTAGATTTGATAGTTCCAATTTTCGAGAGGGAAAACGAATATAGACACCCTCCTTTGTACATTGTAACATATGGAGAAACAGGAGCAAGAAGAGAGAACAAGCAGAGAACTTGTGGAGAACACCCATGTACAGGTTGAATTAATAGAAGAGAGTCTTTGATTCAATTTCATTTCTGGTGTTGTTTCTCTGTGGTTATGTTGTTTATGTGCTCTTGAATGTATGTTTTCCTTGTATGCATTTTCTTTGAGTATGTTGTGTATATGATTTCAGAGGTTTAACTGAAGTCTGAGAGAGAAGAGAATGAGTTTCAATTGTTTCTCTGTCTGAGCCAGGAGATTCCTCCATAGAGTGCAGTCGAATTCATCCACATAGAGTGCGTTGATAAGGCTAGACAGTTAAACTCTTATTCTCGTTCACCCAGAAGTTGGTGCAGGTTGGTAGAGCCGTGCAGGAGAAGTGCAGGCCGAGTTTGAAGTCTCAATAGCTAGTCTGAGAAAAGGAAGGCATAGATTGATGTTGCCGGAAGCGCACAGAGTTTGGAAGACTCAACACTTTGAGAGTTGTTGAAGGTCGAGCGCGAGCAGTGTGCACAAAGTCTCTGAAGGAGTCAGAGTTGACAAGCTCAGGAGGGATAGTTCCTTCATGATTCCTGGGAAAGGGACCCAGGAGAAGGTTTGAACAGGACGGAGCTTTGGAGCAGAAGAAATCTCCAAGGAGGAGAATCGACGACTAGGGTTCGCGGAGGAGAATCGCGAAGTCCCGCAAACCGTCAGATCTTGGAGGACTTGCGAGGGATTTAACCCTTAGGTGTAGAAAGAGTCAAGGGCCATCGGGATTCGGCAGATCGGGTTTCTTGGAGGCAAGAGTTTCATAGTTGTTGAAATCGTGATTAGCGACTTCCCGATTTAATCGAAGCCGTCGATTACTAAGGGGACAGGTGGCACGAGATCCCGGGAAGTTGGGATTCAGCATTCAGGATTTTCCAGTGCAAAGGAATTACGAACAATGAAATCGTGATCCCGCGATTCCCAATAGAGCGGAGAGAGGAGGTGACGTGGCGAGGAATTAGCGCACGTGCATATCGGAGTTCGGGGTTCAGAGGTTCGTGGTGTAAGCGGATCACGACAATTCATGTGTCGATTTCCCGATAGGGAAATCCCCGACAGGGACGGAAGTGTTGACTCTTTGACCCATCGGGTTTCGGAGTTTTGAGCAGCGCGAGGGCCGTGCACCCAGGTTTCGCGATAACGCGAAACCCGGTTTCTCGACAAAGCAAAGGGGAGATCGCCAAAAGGGAGATTTCTGTAGGTATTGAGAACTCCCGTAAGGAGTTGGAAGAGTCTTTGACTCTTCGGGCCTGAGTGAAAGAGGGTCCTGGTGGAAGCGGGGCGCGCAGGTGGCGTGCACTGCACCACATAAAAATCAACATATTGAGACATGATAAAACCAAAATATCCATAAGAATAAAATATTATCTATGATGCATGTCTTCCCATGGTTTTGCAGCGGAAGACATGGCTTCTAAGATGGCCTCATCCAAAGGAAAAAAACATATCTAAAGAGTCCAATGTTGAATTAGATTTAGAGGCCCACACAAGGAAATAAAACTGATTGAATTCCTCACGAGAGGAAGAAATAAGATCAATTTCTACTAAGGTTGATTAAATGCCTTGATATGCAATCTCAGGCACAAATAAAGACGTAGAAATCCTTGCATATCCATTTTCTTTGGTCAAGATAGAAGGGTTTGTAAAGGTCCTTGAATCCTCAAAATATGATATTTTGAATGAATGTTCTATAGTCGTAGATTTAGTGGTGATTGAAGAAATCACATACATAAGGAAAAAGTCAATGCAAGATATGGGTGGTAGGAAATTGAACGTTCCCATCAAAGATAAGTACATCCTGGCACCCAAATTTTTGAAATCCCTCGTGGAGTTATCAATCAATAGAAAACTTAGTGTTGAAGATGTAGCTAGATCAAGTCTATAGAGAGACAATTGGTCAATTGTAATGATCATCCCCCCATGGAGGAAAGAAATCAAAAATAAAACCACAGATACCATATGCATCATAGCATATGTCCAACTACATCCTAAGAGGTGGTTATGATCTAGGGGAGAATCAACAACCTCAAAATCTATAGACACTAATGAGTCACAAAATTACGATTTTTTGACATCTTCTTTTCCTTATTTTTAACCCTTTTTCGCTTACCCATAACCCTGTATTAGCCCATTTTAATGATCATATGCAAGATTTAGGCTCAAGGTGTTTTCCATTGAACTTATGTAGTATTTCATTGGAATTTCTAATTAAACATTAGAAAAATAACATATTTGCATTTATCTTTGAAAAATGGATTAGTTTGTTGATTGTTGCAGAACTAGTTTCCACTTGTTATGGATCCCATATTTTCTATCGGTCCCATATTAGAAGATCCATGAAGCAGGTCTTCGATATTTTTTTGTATGAAGCATAATCTAGTCGAGATAGACATATCAACAAAAAATCTCAACTACCCATATCGTACTTTGAGAGAAGTCAACACTTTATCATATATGCAGTAATTTTCTCTTGTTACAAATCCATATAGTCAATATTTTCCATTTCCAAGTTATACTTAAGAAATGAGTTATGCCATGGATCTAGGAGCATCATCAACCATCTTGGAACTATTTATGATTTTAGTTATGAGTTGATAAGAAAGGATATTGGAACCATTTTTTAGTTGGTTTTGAGTTGTTAATTATTAGCAAATTATTGTAACCACTTGAGAATCTTGTGGATCTGCATTTAATATTTTTTATTTCTATGTCAATCAAGATCGTGTATAAAAGAGAGTTCCATTTTCATTCTATAAAGAAGAATCCTATAGAATGGAAATGGCACTCTCTTCTTTAGAGGGGCACCCCGGTTTCCTGCTTGCGAAGGTACAGGGTTATTGGGAACTCTAGTAACCATTTGTTGGCCTTGAGGAGGAAATGTGTTAGTCAAAACATCAATTTGTTGGTGGGAATCCATCTGTGCCAACAATTGTTAGTATTTCTCACGTTTGGGGCATTGATGACTGAGATGGTATTCCTTACCAATATTGCAACTAAATTTGACCTTCTTCTTTTCTTTCTGTCCCCCCACTAAAACTATTGTTATTTGCATTATTTCCTTCAACCCCTTTCTTGTTTTTATTCTTTTTCTTTTCTCTAAGTTGTTGGTTACCATTAGGGTTAGATGTTTGTATTGTAGGGACGTCATAGGATTAAAGAAGGGTAGAGATAGAAGGAACACCTCGTGCAACTACAAGTGGGCATAAAGACATCTATCTCATTTTACTTGTCACTTGATTAGTCGAGACATTTTCCATAGAACTGATCATGCCATTGACATGTGGTCTATGCTTTGGTTTAGTGGTGTTTGTATCTGGCCTTGGGCATTAAGCAAGATCTTGTAGAGAACCCTTCACTAAGAATAATTCAAGCCCAATTGTTGGGCTCTAAAAACAACTTCTTCCTCTATTTTAACTCATAACAAAGTGTCATCCTTCACTATATAAGGAAATAATGACTTTAGGAATGAATCCAATAAGAAATCTATAGGGATGTTGGATTTTATCATCTACTTTCTTCTCTTACACTCTTGGATGTGGTCATATATATGCATGGCATTATCCTACCATAATGTAAACAAAATATTCATCCTTGAATTATAGTGGACCAGTATCTGAAAATGGTTCAAAAGGGTTGATGCAAGAGAATTGAAGTTGTGAAATGAAGCTTGGGTGAGCTCAATGTACAATTTTGTTGCCACTCCAATTAGTGTGCGATAGAACAATCTAATTCTAATGGAATATTTCATTAGAGAATTCGAGAAACACCATAGGTGGAACATCATGACATGATTTGTGGGATCTTCTCCATCTCTTCCCTCAAACTTAGGAATATCTTAAGGCAACTTTGTAGGAACTGGGGACCGGTTAGGATCATGTAACACTAAGTCATTTCTAAGGTTCAGTAAATTGGGAAGACTCATTGTTTCTAAGAAAGGTAGCCTCATATGGGTGACTAAGTTCCAAATTCAAGGTTTTTTCCCCATCTTCTGATTGGTACTCATAAAATAATTCCTTGGCACATAACATGTACCAAGTGAAAAATAGGTGTTCACTTGGAAATCAATGTTATGGGGGAAGTTGGATGGGATCTGAACATATGGAGGAGATCCTCCACTCATTGGATTTCCCATCCCCATGAAGGGATTTATTTCCATTGGCAAGATGAAATTCGAAAAGGCTCTACTTCCCAAAGAAGGAAATGACACGAGGATATGCCCCCCTTTGAATAGAAACATAGGGAAAGGGGTAGACAATCTCCTCGTCGACATGTTTAAACTAGAGAAGACATGAAACACACTGGCCAGGATATCCAACATCCCAATTGACAACATCCTGAAAGAAAAATCATAGAAACCGTATGATGTGGAAGGTTGAGAACCCATACTACTATTAGGATCCATTAGGGAAGGTCCTTAACCTCCACTTGATGTTCTAGAAATGGGAGGGAAAGTGATTATAATAGGGATACTAGATATGGGAGGATTAACTCCTCTACTAGAGACAGTTGACGTGGGCGTATGAGTGTCCCTTTATCCTGAAGTACTAACAATATTTGTATTCATTACAGACCACTATCAAAAAGGATTTACAATGTGACTCAGGTTCTCGAAACATCGAGTGTGCTAAAGGATAGGACTACGAAACTCGGTGAGAGGTAAATTAAATTTTGATGGAGTTGGATCAGTAAAATCCTTGATCTTGATGGGATCAAGATCATCATGTGGAGGAGGAGATGAAACCCTACTAGGAATCAATATATGATCATTTGAATATATTAAGAAACCCTTATCTAATAATTCTTCCTCACTAGGATAGTCACCTATGATATTGTTCAAGTTTTCCCGAGTCTCTTCTAATGGTTGCCTTAGGGGAGAGTCAATGTTATTCAACCTATGAATTTGAGGAGATGGTTGCATGATTTTTGGATCAAGACCTTGGGTCCTTATAGACCGGTAGAGTGGTTGGTTTTCCACTCTGAATCAGTGATTCAAAAGGAACCAGACAAAAAAAACCTAGATCTATCTAATAAATGAAACAAAGACCAATCAACTATAAAAGTCTTGAGAGTGATCAATATATAAACTTCTTTCCAAAATCTTATCCTATATTGGTTAGGTCCTAAGTCCATGACAATGAAGACTTGATCAAGAGGGCCTTTCAAAAAATGATATAAGTTGATTAAGTCCCAAGATCAACTAACGAAGGTGGGAGAGATAATTATGGTAATCTCCTACGATAATCACCCAAAATGCAAGTACCCTCGTGAATATGGGCACCCTCCAGGGGACATGAAATGGTGATTATGTGTTTTCCTCAAGTACCATGAGCACTTTCCACTCATAGTCACGTGTGATATATCCTAGGAATGGCCAATAAGGTTACCACTTCACAATTGACAACCACGAAAAACAATCATGGGTTTGGACCACATGTCTGGGCATGGAAATAAATCACAAAGATTTAGAGAAGTGATGTCACCTAGAGGACATGACACTTATAGAAACCCTCATACATGTAATAATCTAGCAAACATGAAAACACGTGAAATAGGGGATATCACCTCCACTTGCCTTAGGGTAACCTCATACTTGACACCTATGTTAGAGGTTCTTTCCCAACAAGTTCTTCTTATTACTAATGGATTTTTGCACCCACTATTGAATTCTAGTTTGATGACGTGGCCTTGGAGAGTTTACTCTCCAACATTATTACAAGGCCCTATTGTTAGACTACTATTGTTTTTTTCTATCATGAAAAAGTCTAGTTGTTTTAAGTTAGGCATTTGTTTTCTAGGATGTTGATTACATACGGAAGTAAAAGTGCAACTTATGATGTTCAGACTCTTTTGCAAATGGAAACATAAAATCATTGGTAAAAATCCATCTCTTTACACTAATTGTTCAATGTCCTTGGTTTTTAATAAATGAACAATATCATTAAAATCACAATGCAAATGAAAACATGACAATATATATATTTTGAGACTACGATAATGCAACCCTACTTGCCAAGAAACTCAAACAAAAATGCAATTAAAAGAATACTACTTCAAACATGCAAATTGGAAAAAGAAATAGGAATGCAACTAACATGTTTTTTCTTTTGGTTTAAGAAAGAAAGCTAAATGAAGCACACAAATGATTTGTTTACTTAAAATCTTACTGCAAGCAAACTTTGATACCCTGAATAGTAATGTTACTATAGCAAAGAATGGAAATAGGGAAAAAAGGGTGAAATTTCAAGACTCGGGATACACATGCACTTTTTTTGAAAGAAATTTGTGTACCCGCACCTTTACTAAATGAAACAAGCATGTATAGATTCTCTTACCAAGAGAAAGGTGCATGTATATTCAATTATGAGAAATTTTTTCCAAAACACCCACAAAGGAATCCTTGCAAATTGATCTACTAGACTAACAAAAAGAACCAAAACACTGAAAAATTCAACAAAGAACCCTAAACAAAGCCTAAAGAAAACAAAGGAAACCCTGTGGAGAAAAACTCAAAGAGTTCTCCCAAGTGGAGTCATTAGCTTGTTGCGAATAAAAGTAATCATATAGCTAGGGTGAGATATTAACAAAGTGGATTGGAAAAATAGTACAATTCAATCTCTAAAGTAGCCTAATATGATCTTTACATAAATGCCACTTAGTTATAGGGAGAGACCTACCTACTCATAATGGTTGGTTTGAGATGATTCTTGCAAGTTGTCCTCACTCCACCCATCCTTGTTCATATCCAAGATAGCAGACCTGCACTCAGAGAATAAAATACCTTCCTCAGACTTATTGGTAGAAACAAAAGTAAACATGCAATAACTACATTAACTAACTCTATTAGGTGAGTCAGAACCACATCCAAAAAATAAAGGAGATCAAAATATTGAAATTGACATAGATTTTTGAGGAGATAAAGAAGATAAATCTTCCTTTTTATTATAATAAACAACGATAAATAAAAGTATACATGATCTCACTACTAGAAATGTTTGTAACCATTGTCTAGATTCCTCCATCCTCGGGCCATTCATGATTGCTTCAAACTCCAACACTCTGATCCACACAAGCATGAGGAAAATTTGGAGGTTTTAGGCCTTGAGAAAAATAATACTCATGAAACGAGGGTTTGTTGAGGGATGAAGATCATAAAAACCACATGGAAGCAATTGACTTTGATTTCTTTGGGAAAGAGGATAAATTTATTACTGCATCAATGTTTCTAGCCATTTATTCCATTAAGACTCTTTTAATATCATTTCAAGATGGTTGAAACCATTTTCCATGTGTTTTAGGGAGCTATAGAAGTAGTTTTCATGTAAACCCTTCTCAAGAGTATGTAATTTTCATATATATATATATATATATATATATATATATATATATATATATATATATATATATATATATATATGTATGTATGTATGTATGTATGTATGTATGTATGTATGTATGTATGTATGTATGTATGTATGTATTCACTTGTTTAGGTATGCAAGGCTTTTGTGAGGAGAAAGTGCAGGTACATGCTCCTATTGTAAACATAAAGTGTGTGTGGATTGTCAAGAAGGATTTTTAGGCAGTGTTCAAAGTGGACCTAAGCTTCAAGGGATATGCATGAAGGAGATAATGGTCAAATAAAGGCATTTAATACATGAGGGTGTCAAAATATGCTATAACAATGTCAACATATGAAAGGTGGAGTGGCAATGAATTTATGATATTTGACACAATGTAAAGGAAACAAGACTTTTTGACATATGAGATTACCAAATTATATGTTTTCATATTCTGTAGAGATTTTATAAATTCATGTATTTTATTTTTATTTTTATTGTCTTCTATTAAATAATTCAATTTCAAATATGTTTATGCTTGTGATATAAGAAACTATAATGATCTTTGTATATTGATGGAATTTGGATTATAATTGCTATTAGTTACATGTATGCAATAAGAAGGATTATCTACTTGCAACCTAAAAAATCAAGCAGATAAAAAGTATCATTTGAAAGTGTTTTCACATGTGTTGTTGCTACATGTTCATGTCATCTTTCCTATGATTTTTTTTTTTTTTTTCAAACTCTATACCCTTGACATATTGACCTAAAATTTTCTCTTGAAATATTGGAATATTATTATAAGTTCATGGCAGTTTTATTGTAATTTTGAGTACTTATTTCAAATTCTAAAAACTTTGGTCAAAATTTGAGGCCTACTTGCCCTTAAGTATTGATGTGGTGGTGCATAATCTATGATGATGTATAGTAGGCTACCATGATTCTCTAAGTTTGTAGGCATATTCACAATTAAAATTATTAGAATGTTTTTCAATTTCCAACATGTCTCGGATGATATAAGATGAGTGATAAGGCACTGAAGATTTTTTTTTTTATTTGGCCAAAGAAAATGATGTGTTTAGAATTGTGGGAGTGTTCAGTGATAGCTGACTTGGAGAAGTGGTTTTACAATGTGTCAACAATATGCTCTTTGAAATGGGCTTGGAAAGGTCTATCAGTTTGGCCTATGTATGATTTACCACAAGAGCATGGAATTTGGTAAACTCCTTGGTGAAGCATAGGTTCATATTTATCCTTAGCAGTTCTAAATAATTGTTTAAGGGCGTTGTAGGGTTTAAAAAGAGTCTTAATATTTCTTTTGTCTAAAATCTTACAAATATGATCAATAGTGCCATGGATATATGGAAGAGAAATGAGAGCTAGGGGGGCGGGGAAGATGTAGGAGGGTATTTAGATTTAGAATGGTGGACAAAGTAATAGGATTTATTGATTTGATAGATTGAGTAACCATTGGCTACAAGGGCCTTTGTAAGGTGGGATTTTTCTTTCTCCAATAAACAAGAACCTGAGATTCGGATGGCTCGAGTAACCAAAGTTTTTAGAACAATTTTTTTTGGAGCTGGGTGATGGTGAGAATGGGCATGTAGGTATCACTTGGTATGAGTATCTTTCCTATAAACTCGGTGGGTAAGGGTGCCATCAAGGAGCTGGGAGATGAGAAAATCCAAGAAGGGGAGAGAGTTTTCCTTTTGGATTTCCATAGTAAATTGGATGTGGGTTGAAATGATGTTAAGACGGTTAAAGAAAGAGGTCAAAGAGGGATGCCCATGAGGCCAAACGACAAATGTATGATCAACAAATCAGAACCAACATTTGGGTCTCAGATGAAAACTATTTAACTTTTAAGGCTAAGGTTTCAAAATGTTCCATAAAAATATTGGCAACCATGAGGGATAAAGAAGACCCCATGGTTGTACCTTTTTCTTGTTCATAGCATATCCCTTTAAAGTTAAAGAAATTCAAAGTGATAAAGATTTCAATTAGGTTAAGGGTTTCAGGGTAACCTAGTTTGGAGATAAGGTCAAGGTGTTCTGAAACAAGAATTTTGGTGAATAAGGAAACAACATCAAAATTGAACATGATGTCTTGTTCCTGAAGATGAAGATGTTGAGCTTTTTGAATAAAATCGGATGAATTTTTAATAAATGAGGAAGTTTTTTCAAAGAATCACTTAAGTTTGTCAACAAGAAAGTGAGCTAAAGCATGAGTGGGTGGTCCTATATTGCCCCAACTATTGGTCTAAGAGGGATGTCTGGTTTATGAATTTTTAGTTTTCCATAGATCCTAAGGGTTTGAGGGTTATGAGGATCAAGACGTTTATGATTTTAGGGTCCAAAGAAGAAGATTTGATGGCTTTGGTGACTAGGTTAGTAATGGCATTGATTGGATTCTTAGGAAGAGGTTTATACGAGGAAGAAGAAATCAGTTCTTGAAATTGGATTTGTTGTTAGAAGTATTCATTATGAGCATTGCATTACCTTTATCTACTTTTAAAATGATGATATTAGGTTTATCATTTATGCAATAAATAGATTGATACTTTTCTTTTAATAAGTTCGATTTAGGAGGTATGGAAAGACGGAAAATTCTATTACACTCTCGTTGAATTCGTTCAATTGAATTGAATGAGAAGATGATACATTATAGATTTACCGGAGAAAATAATGTATTCTACAAAAATTTGATGGGGACAAGGGAAAATTGAAATCCTTTTGGAGAAGATGGATGGAGGATCAATATCACTTGAAAATAAACTTATCACAATAGATCGATAGGAAATGGATGAGGGGAAGGGAATATTCCAGGAGGAAAAGAGAGGAATGGTGATAGAATTATAGCCAAGGCTATTATGGAAGGGAATAAGATTTGAAAGGCTATTAATAACAGAGATGTCATTAGATGTGAAAAGAATTAGGAACAATGTTCTCTATGGCTAATAAGGGCATTAAAGATTCGAGGAAGGTTGGTAATTAATTCATTTAAAACCTTAAATGAATATAAGTAAAAGGAGAATATTGATGAATACGAGTAAAAGGGGAAGGATAAAAGATTCACAACATCACTTCATAAAGGTAAGATTAACTAATATTTTAACTATGAATTTTTCAAAATCTAAGAAATATAGACATTCAAAAGGTAAAAAAAATTGTTTGATGAGTAAAAAGAACACAAATTCCAACCCTTTGAGAACTGTGAAAAGAAAACTATGAGGTACGGATATAACTGCATGAATGTTCAGAGGTTCTGGCTTCCGCTTGTATTCATGTCACTTTCTTGGGAGGTGACAGCTGAACTTTGGAGCTTTCGCTATTCTTGGCTTTTTGCCAATGATGTTCGCCGGATTATTGGTAAAGGACGTTATGGGGCCTCGAAAGGAGGACCGGCCAACGTCGACTTACTGTGGATGTCGTAGTAAATCATCTCTGCAAATCTTTAAAAAAAATTAAATGCCTTACAGAGTGTATAGAGAAAATATTATGTTCGACGTATTCAATCAAGTCTCGTTGTGCCTCCAAAACCCCTTGCCACCAACCAGTGTACCGAAAAGAGTTGCGACTTCGTTTACAGAGATTGCATTGGGAATGGCGCAGTTTAAAGGTTTAATTTTTTTTTAGTTTTTGGGTATATTTTTTGGATAATTTTTTTGAAATCTATTTAAAAGGTTGTTGGAATTTTAGATTTAAGTAATCGACTTTGTATAATAGGAGTGTTTTGAAAATTTTTTAGAAGGTTGAAACCATTTATATATTTAAAAGCCCAATTTAAATAATAGAAAATGGTGATTTCACCAAAATGTATTTGGTTAGATTGAAAGGAAAAAATTAAAAAAGTCAAATATTTAGACAAAACTCTTTTGGAATGGAATTAGTAGGTGACATCCAATCATGAATCTCTTCCGCTTGAGTTTCACCCACCACATAAAAATTATAAAAATGTGCTAAACTTAAAAGAAGAAGATTAATAATTCAGGGTTGGTTTATTTGCAGAGAGAGCATTATAAGCATTATAAATTTAAGTCCGTCTAAATAGAGATGTGGAAATCCCTTTAAAAATTGTTGAAATTTGAGATTTGAGTGATTGAGTCTATATAATTGAAGTGTTCTAGGGATTTTTCAAGTGCAGAATCCATTTATATATTCAAAAGTGCAATTTAAACAACAAAAAATGGTGATTTCACCCAAATATATTTAATTAAATTAAGTCAAAAAGTGACATACAATCATGTACCGGCTTGAATATATCTTGGAGTTGGTTAAACATTCTATCTTTTGGGTTTTTTGGCTTAAATCCCAAGATGTAAATGTGGAAAAAATAGCTATTTTCTGTTGTTTAAATTGTATTTCTGAATGCATAAATGGATTCAGTCTTCTAAAAAAAACCCTAAAACACTAAGATTATACAAACTTAGCCCCTCAAATCCACAGATCCAATCATTCTTCATCAGATTTCGAATAAACTCAAACAAAAAAATCACCAAAAAAAACTTCCAAAAATATAACATTTAAACTACTGCCATAAAATTTATAAGAATGTACTAAACTTAAGAACTTATGGTTGGTTTATTTGCATAGATAGAGCATTATAAATTTAAGTCCATCGAAATAGAGATGTGCAGTACGGATTGTTTTAGCGCATAATCTGCAACTGGAAAACGAAATTTAATGGAATGATGTAGCTGTCCGTAGACAACACGGAAGAACACAGTTATATTTCATCTACACCACTGAGCTTGAGCTTCCGAGTTACAGTCATAAACTTTGTATTCCAGCTAACTCGCGTTCAATTCGATATTTATACACCCAGTTCCTCCACATGACACTATGTTGCAGCATCCTACCAGCTTAATTTTCTGTGCGGAAATCTATGGATAAGGAAGTCTCTTTTCTGCCCCAGTCTATGCTCACTTCATCAACAGACACTAAAGCAAGCAGCAAATCTGCATCGACAGGTAAGGGTGGGATGAAGAGGATTCGAACGAAAAATGAGGCTGCCCCTTCGCCGCCACAGGAGAGAACTTTGAAGATACAATATCCAAGATATAGAGGCGTGCGTCGTCATAGTTGGGGAAATGGGTATCTGAAATTCGGGAACTTCAAAGGAAAACCCAAATATGGCTGGGCTCCTTCGATACGCCAGAGATGGCCGCTCGAGCTTACACGTTGCTGCACTCTACTTGAAGGGTAAGAAGCAGGCATTGCTTAATTTCCCAGAGCTCACTGATCACTTTCCACAGCCAATTTCTTCGTCTCTGCGCCACATTCAGGCTGTTGCAGCAGAAGCAACCATTGGGTTCCATTATGAAAATGTAGGGAGTTCTCTAAGGAGTTGCAATGTCAAGAAACGAGCAAGGGAAAATCTAAATTCTCCACTAAGTTATAATGAGCATGCCACCTCCTTTTCAGATTCCGAGACAGCAAGTGTCGAGCTTTCGGGGCAAGAGGATACTAGTCATTTATCATCAGTTTGTACACCAATAGAATGTGTTAGTGAGTCCGAATGTTTAGTGGTTGAAACGTCCCCAGCCACCCCACCCAAAGTATGTTCTGATATCAATATGTAACATCCCAATCATACATACTACTCATATATTTTACTAAACGTGAGTCTCCCCAGCCACCCCACTCTGGGCTACATCACACAACCTTCCCAAAGTATGTTTTGATATCAATATGTAACATCCCAAGCATACATACTACTAAGATATTTTACTAAACGTGAGTCTGCAGAGTATCACTTGAAGTAATGTGTTCAACTTCAAATTGAGATGCACCACACTAAGTCATTTTAACATAACACAACTTTATGCAATAGAAATAACTTAAACAAATAGGTGTACCTGATCACACATCACAATTGTGCACATAACAAGCCTGGCATCATATGCCAATTCTGCTCTCCATGTGCACACACATGAATTTCAACCTCATGTGCACACAAGCTACTTTCATGCACATTTAGTGATCTGGATTTAGGAGCGGAACGAACTGATTAACAGACTGAATACAATAAACACAGAGATATGGAGAATAACACAAATATCTATTGAACAATATCTTTTATTAAATAATGAAATAGGCTGAAACTATAAAACCGCAGAACTGAAAACTTGCTCGAATGGTGGTAGCTATCTCTGAAAAAAATGTGGACGTTGCGCGCATCTGTCTGAGCAAAATCGATTACAATGAGGCTCCATACGCCTTTTTGATATTACTCATGAATTCCAAAACCCTAGACATCCAAAAACCTAACCCTAGCAGGTGAAAGGTCAAAAGTCATGTGGGCCTTATCAGTAAGTTGGTGTAATTTTGTACCTCAACTTTCTAGGGCCGTAACGTTTGCATACGAACTCTGTTTTAGGCGTCTGTTAGCCTGTTGGAAAGGTCTTTTAGAGAACTACACATTTCGTTGTCAAACTCTGACTCCGTCTATAGTTTGACTGTGGTGAGCACAAAAAAAAAACGTTTAGGGCCCCAAAACGGCCTGAGAAGTACAACAAGATGTGCTGACATGAAAACATACAAAATAAGCTAGTTGGATTAGGTGAGAGGCCACCCGTATGCACATGGGGGATGTGTGGGGCTTCAGACATCCCCATAAGTGTAGAACCCACAATTACAAAGCAGTACAGAGGAACGTGTTGAACAAAAATGGACACAAGGAGCCAATTGGAATAGGTGGGTGGCCACCAATATCCACCTGGATCAATGCTCCCCCTTTAGGAAGCAATGGTCTCCATTGCATTGATTTTCCCCATCAGGTGAGGAAAATTCTGTTGGATTTGGCCCCGACTGAGCCACTTTTCTTGGTGTAGGAGTTGTCCTGCCTTGACAACCTGATAAAGCTGGATCCGATGCTGGCGAGTGCCCTTGACCTGTGTGTCCACTATCTGATCAGTGGATGTTTTTTCCATACAGTCAGGGTTGATCTTTGTTGGTGTCAGTTGCTCTACGATCTCAAAAGTGTCCAATAATGGTGGAAAATATGGCCGAAGGAGGTCCACATTGAATACTGGATGCAAACCAAGGAAGGGTGGAGTATTGAGCTCAAAAGCATTGCTACCCATGGCCTTGGTGATAGTGTAAGGCCCATAACAAAGTGGGTGAAGCTTCCGATGGGGCCCAGTGAAATAATCCTTCTGCAGATGTAACCAAACTTTGTCGCCAACCTGAAACTGGTGTGATACCCTGTGTTGATCATGGCGATGCTTGTACTTAGAATTGGATTTTTGCAAAATCTCCTGGACCTATTGGCGGATGTGTTGAATCCGCTCAATGAATATGGTGGCTTTGTCGATCACAAACTAATCAAGGGAAGAGTCTGTCTGTGTGGTGGCTAGAGGGAGTGCAACATCAATGGGTCCCAAGGGTTGGAATCCCAGACCCACCTAAAATGTGCTATGGTCGGTGGAACTATGGAGAGCCATGTTGTAACTGTGTTAGACATATGGGAGACTCTCGTCCCATGTACGTGGATGCTTAGAATTGTATATGTGCAGGATGTGCACAATCATCTGATTGACGACCTCTGTTTGGCCATCGGTTTGGGGGTGGAAAATAGTGGATTTTGTGAGCTTGGTGTCCAACAGAGACCAGAGACTCTACCAAAAGGTGTTGAGGAACCTGATGTCTCAGTCGGAGATTATGGTTTGTGGTATCCCAAAGTGGACCCACACTCGTTCGAAGAAGAGCTTGGCAATATCTGCCGCTGTGACATTCTTCTTACAGGATGTGAGGATAACCATCTTTGAAAATCGATCAATGACCACAAACACGCAGTCATTTCCTTGCTTGGTGGATGACAAGCCAGACATGTAATCCATTGAGATGGATTCCCAAGGCTTCTCGGGAATAGGAAGAGGGGTATATAAGCCTTGCTTCTTGATGGTTGGCTTGTCAATGGCGTGGGAAATGCAAGATCTGATATACTTGTTGATGTCATGTCAAAGATTTGGCCAATAAAAAAAATTCTAAAGAATGACCACAGTTTTCTCTACGCCAAAATGTCCTGCCACCCGACTGTAGTGGGCTTCCCAAATCAACTTTGCATGCTCACTTGTAGGAACACAGAGATGGCTCAGGTGGCATAAGAGTTCATCCTGAATGTGAAAATCAATCACAGTTGTGCATGTACCTAAGAGTTGATATGTGGTGGTGAAGTCCGGATCTTACTGATAAAGTTGGGGCCACTTAGATGCTTCATGTCCATAGGAATGGAGCACAATGATGAGTGCAGCCATAGGGGGGAGATTGAGGCAGTCAGTGACACGATTGGAGATACCTATCTTATACTTGATGTTGAGATGAAACTGTTGCATGTAGGTGGACCACTTCTTATGGTGGTCGTTCTGTAATTTCCCCTGTGTCTGTATGAACTGCAGAGGCTTGTGATTAGTGTGTATGATCGTCTCTTTCCCCAGAATGTAATGTTTCAATTGACGACAGGATTGTAAAATGTAATACATTTCCTTGCCATAGGTGGGGTATTTCCGGACAGTATCAGAGAGTGTCTCACTATGGTATGCCACTGGATGCCCATGATGAGTGAGAAATGCGCTCACAACATAGTCATATGCATCAGTCTCAATATCGAATGGTTGTTGCAGATCAGGCAAGGAGAGTACTGGATTTGAGCACAAGCGATGCTTAAGATCATCAAATGCCCGTTGTTGCTCCTTTCCCCACACAAACTTGTCCCTACCACCTCCCTTGATCACCTGGCTAAGGGCCCATGTAATATGGGAGAATCCCAACATGAACCATCGATAGAAGTTGGCTAGCCCCAAAAAGATCTGAATCTCAGTCAGTGTGGTTGGGGGTGGCCAGTCATGGATGAATTGGATTTTAGTTGCATCAACATGTACCCCATGCTCATCAACAATGTAGCCCAAGTATTGCATCCTATTCATGCCAAAAGATCATTTTTCCAAGTTGGCATATAACTTGTGTTGTTGTAGAGTGCTCAAAACCTATTGAATATGTCGCATGTGCTCCTCCAACGTTCTGCTAAATATGAGGATGTCATCCAAATATACCACCACAAAGGAGTTGGTGAAGGGTCTCAATACATCATCCATCAACCTCATGAAAGTGGTTGGTGCATTTGTTAAGCCAAAGAGCATGACTAGCCATTCGTAGAGACCTTCTTTAGACTTGAAGGTTGTCTTCCATACATCAGTTGGTTTGATGAGAACCTGGTGATAGCCATACTTTAGGTCAATATTATTGAAGAACTTTTCCCCCTTGATTTGGTCAAGAAGGTCATCAATCGTGGGAATGGGGTAGCGATTCCTGACTGTGATTTTGTTTAAGGCTTTGTAATCAATCCAGAGTCTCGAAGTCCCATCATTCTTCTCCACCAGTACAATCGGGCTTCCACAAGGGGAGGATCTAGGTCTGATGTGCCCATTTTGAAGAAGCTCTCGGATATTATGCCTGATTTCCTCATTCTCCATTAGTGAGCGTCGATAGACTGGTTGATTAGGTAGAGGTGCATCGGGGGTCAGATCAATTGGATGCTTGACTTGGCAGTGTGTCGGTAACCCTATAGGTGAGGAGAAGATGTCTCTGTATTCTTCCACAATCCCGTCCACTTGCTTCTATTGCAAAGAGAGGCGATGTGTATAGGCCACGGATGTGGCGACGACCTTCTGCTTACTATGAGCATGGATCACAAAGAAGACAAACTTCCTAGTCTGTGAAATGACCTTACTACATTGCTTAGCAAAGATTAAATAAATAGTAGTAGGCGGGGCTACCTCTAGAATCCTGTACAATTGTCTACCCAAAGTAATAATAACATTGTGGGGTCTAGACTCATACACAACATGACGTTTCCACAAATATGGTTGTCCTAGAAGAACATCACAAAATTCAAGGGGAGAAATATCACACAGTACCTCATCTTTGAAAGGCTTGATGTCGTAGGGCAGACGACATTGTTGGCTGACACGAAGATCTCTTCCTTGGTGAAACTAGCCAATGGTGTAGGGTTGTGGGTATGGTGTCGTTGGTAGGTCCAGCTGCTTGATGAACTTTATTGAAATCAGGTTCTTCTGACTACCATTTTCGACAATGAAATGAATCAGAGCCCTCTTGACCCACATTTGCAAGTGAAAGAGGCATTCCCCTTTCTATGATTCTTCTGGTTCACTTGGCCGAAATTTGGTGGTAGTGACAGTGGCATTGGGTTCAACATCGATAATATGCTTCCCTCCTTCAGGATTTGACTTGGAATCATAGTCAACCTTTGACTCAGAATCCTTCATCTCGACCACGAGGGACTACTTGGAGCGACATTCTTTGGTGTTGTGCCAAGAACTTTTATGGTACTCACACCATTTTCTCGTGTCCTTCTTCATATTCTCATTGCCCTTCTTGTGTTGCGGCTTGGACTAGTTTTCCTGAGGGCGGCCATCTTGACTTGGTCCCTTAATGTGTGGGTTGGGGCTGCCTTTGCCCTACTTCAGCTGTGAGGGGTTTGCATATCCAAACACTCACCATTTCTGTTTAAATTTATGCTCGATCTTGACATTGTATCTATAATTCATGCCCAAAGAGGTGAGGTCCAGGAACTACATTTTTGTTTGAATGTATCTATGCAAACAACCACAGTATTTGAGCACCAGATGACGCTCAGAGTCTTTGATACCCAATTTGGTGCATAGGGTGTGGAAAATATTGGTGAAATCCGGTATTGTCTGGTCCCTTTTTTGACATTAGGTGGTCCATTTGGTGTACTAGTCCTCGTAGCTTCCAACATGATAGTATTGTTCTTTAATGGCATCCCGGAAGGAATCCCATGTAGGGGCCACCACAAACATTGTATATTCCTCCACGACCATTTTCTCAGAGTAAGTATCCCACCAGTCTTTAACATGGGGAACCGCCTTGAGGAGTGCAAAAGTGATCTTTTCCCTATCGAAAAAATTGTGGACCGAAAAATATCCTTCGAGCAGATTCAACCATTTATCTACAACATTTGCATCTATCAATCCTTCAAATAATTGAATATCAAAATTTACCTGTACCTTGAAGGGGGTTGCATGAACACTTTATGAAGATGCTTCTCCTGTGGGAAGTTGTCGAAGGATCTACGTGAAGTTGTCCATCATTTTATTCCTTGTCGTGTGAGGGCTTCCTGGAGCAACATTTTAATAGGATCTCCTACTCCATCATATTTATTTTCTTCCCCCATAGGTTGTTGTCAGGCTCGACGCGACCAATATGGTAATGGCTCGATTAGTTTGAGTCTCAACTTCTTGTACCTAGATCTTGTTGGGGACATGCACGAAGAAAAATAAATGAAGAGAAGACCGCTCTGATACCACTGATCTGGATTTAGGAGCAGAATGAACTGATTAACAGACTGAATACAATAAACACAAAGATATGGATAATAACACAAATATCCAGTGAACAATATCTTCTATTAAATAATGAAATAGGTTGAAACTGTAAAACTGCAGAACTGAAAACTTGCTCGAATGGTGGTAGCTATCTCTGAGAAGAGATGTGGTTGCTACGCACATCCATATGAGAAGAATCGATTACAATGAGGCTCCATAGGTATTTTTGATATTACTCACGAATGCCAAAACTCTAGACATCCAAAAACCTAACCCTAGAAGGTGAAACGTCAAAATTCATGTGGGCCCTATGTGTAAGTTGGTGTAATTTGGTACCTCAACTTCCTAGGGTCGTAACATTTGCATACGACCTCCGTTTTAGGCATGTGATATCTCGTTGGAAAGGTCTTTTAGATAAATACACATTTTGCTGTCAAACTTTGACTTCGTCTATAGTGTGACTGTGGCGAGCCAAAAAAACAATGTTTAGGGCCCCAAAATGACCTTGAAAGTACAATAAGATGTGCTGACATGAAAACATACAAAATAAGTCAGCTGGATTAGGTGAGAGGCCACTCATATCCACCTCAGGGATGTGTGGGGCTTCAGACATCCCCAAAGGTGTAGAACCCACAATTACAAAGTAGTACATAAGAATGCACTAAACAAAAATGGACACGAGGAGCCAATTGGAGTAGGTGGGTGGCCACCAATATCCACCTGTATCACCCAACTATTCAATATTCTTCTTGAAGACTCATAACCAAAATCACAAGGTTAACTTAACACACAAGACTATCATCACTTGCCATAACCTTGCACAACTACAAATACAGACTATAAGCACCATACTTACATGCGCAAGAAACATTAAACATAATAACAACAAGTACTTATGTGCGACAACATACAAGAATTTAACCCATGTCAAACATAGACAAATAAGCACACAATAAACAAGACAAGCACATAAGAACACTTATATTTTATGAAAGTCACCAACTGCGTGCAGAACTCAGACATTCCTTCTAGCCATAGACTTTGTTGCTCATAATCTTTCAACAACAGGTCACCCTCGAGCCGAGGCTTAACTCCACTAGGGAAAAAGGGTTCCTAGCAACAAACTAAGGTCTGAATCTCAACAGAATTGTTGATTCCAAGGTGCCCTCTTCTGCAACTAGCCTATAGTCCATCATTCCCCACACACCTGTCACACCCAACGAAGTGTGCTCCTCTTCTCAACAGTGCTTCGACTAACCCACTTTACCAGTAATAGTTCAGATAGGAAGTCTCTGAGTGTAAGGTACCAAGTGTAATATAATTTGCAAAAACAAAAATATTCAATAGATATCTATGGAACAATATAATATTGAGAATATCAACACCAAAAATGATACCTTTATTCAAGAAAGCAATGTCCACTTGCCTCTTCGAGGGGGAAACCTCCAATAGATTAAAACTCTATTACAGTGATTCTCAAGACAAAGATTTCTCATGCCTCCTATTTTTATTTATACTAATTCTATCTTCTAAAGAACCTTCTAGTGGAAGATCATTTTAGAAGTAGAGGCTTCTATTAGGTATTCTTACATTGTCTTGTTCACATTTATTAAATAGGCCTTATAAACTAATCTCGACCTTTATTACATGGAAAATATATTATTCTACCTATGTGAGGGGTTAGGGAGGTAAGGTCCCTAACATGACCTCCCCCTTGAAAAACAAACTTGTCCTCAAGGATTGATATGAGGAAATTGTTGTAGAATGGTAGTGGACTCCCAGGTGGCATCTTTTAGAGTTGTATCTTTCCACTGTACTAACACTTCCTGGATGGTGCACTAACAGAGAAGATGTTCATGTTGGTTCAATACTACTTGGGGTTGTAACCAAATGGAACCTTCGTCATCCAACTTAGAGAGATGGGTTTGATTTTGTCACTTAGTTCCAATAACCTTCTTTAAGCATGAAACATGAAAAATATGATGGATCTTAGAATCACTAAGCAATGCTAACTGGTAGGCAACTCACCCCACATGCTTGAAAATGGCACAAGGACCATAAACTTTGGGAGCAAGCTTTTGACAATGTTCAGCTTTGAGTGAAGTTTTCTTATAATGTTGCAGACGAAGAAACACCTAGCCCCCTTAATCAAATTTATGTTAAGAATGACCTTGATCAACTTGCTACTTCATGCGATTTTGAACCATCACCAAATTTACTTTGACTGTACGAAGAATGGCCTCATGTACTGTAATATTTTTGTCAACCTCCTGAACCTTCGAGACACCTTGCATGTATGATATAACTGATGGTGGTTTTGTATGTATACTGCTTCAACAAGAGTTATGTGAGTAGTTGTATGGTAAGATGTGTTGTACCACCATTCAACTAGTGGTAACCACTGAGCCCATTGATGTTTTCATTCAGATACAAAACACCATAAATATGTTTCCAAACATTTGTTGACAATTTCAATTTGGCCATCAGTCTGGGGATGATAGGCGGTGATGAGATGTAATTGGGTGCCCTATAGCTTGAATAATTCTTGCCCAAAATTGTTGGTGAACATGGGATGCATGTCAGAGATATTATCCATGAAAACTTGAGCCACTATGGATGCGGTGAAGGGATGTTGTAGAGCACAAAAATGAGCATATTTGGAAAGACGATCAACCACCAACATGATGACTTTCTTATTCCCGGATATAGGTAGGTCCACAATGAAATCCATAGAAATATCCTGCCAAATAGAATGGGGAATTGGAAGGGGTTGAAGTGTGTTTGGTTCTTTGAATGTTTCTCCCTTGTTGCATTGACAGACATCACATTCATCTAAAAAGGTGCATACCTCTTGTTTCATACCATCCCAGAAAAAAAAAAAACGTTTGACCCTTTCATAGGTTTTGGTAAACCCGAAATTCCTAGTGGTGGTTGAAGCATAAAGCTCATAAAGCACCATGGATTTAAGCTACGAATTTTTGCTTAAATATAGACAACCTTTATAGTGAAGCTCATTATTGTCCCAAGAGTACCCTGAAGAATCTTGAGATTTTTCTTGCAATTGCTGGATTAGGCAATAGATTTTGGGATCTTGCAACCATTCCTAGCAAGTGGCTTGGAGCCAATCTGGGACAACGAGGAAGAGGGAAAAGAGGGACCCTTTTTCATCATATTTTCAGGAAAGAGCATAAACAACCACATTTTCTTTTACATTCTTGTAAATGATCTCATAATCATAGCCAAATAGCTTGGTTACCCATTTTTGTGCTCTGGGGATGAAATTGTTTGTTCCAGAAAATACTTGAGGCTCTGGTGATCAGTTTTAAACTGGAAGTGTTGCCCCAATATATAAGGATGTCATAGATCCATGACATGCAAAATATATAATATTTCTTTTTCATTGATTGATTGGCCCAATGTTTTTTTGAAATTTGTTTGTTGGTGAAAGACAAAGGCTGACCATCTTGCACGAGGACTACCCCAATTCCTTTTCCTGAAGCATCACATTCCAAGACAAAAGTCTTGGTGAAGTCTAGAAGTTCCAGGACCGATGTCATGCACATAGTTGTTTTCAAGGCATGGAAGGATTGATCAGTTGTTGGAATCCAATTGAATACATTCTTTTTAAGGAGAGCAGTGAGAGGTGTTGTAGTTTTTCCATAATTCTTAACAAACTTTCAATAATAACCTGTTAAACCCATAAAGTTGCTCAAGATTTTAAGAGTTTTAGGGCGAGGCCAATCTTTAATAGCTTCAAATTTCTTAGGATACGTCCTTAGATCCTCCTTTCTAGCAATATGACCCATGTACTCCACTTCTAAGGCTCCAAAGGAACATTTAGATTATTTGAGAAAAAGTTATGGTTGAGAGAGTAGATGGAGAACTTGATCCACATTGGCGAGATGGGATGTCTAAGTTTTACTATGGACGAAAATATTATCAAAGAAAACTAATACAAAATGACAGAGAAAAGGATGAAAGACATAATTCATGAGACTTTGGAAGGTGGAGGGAGCATTACACGGGCCAAAGGGCATGACCAAGAACTCATAGTGACCCTCATGATTTCTAAAGGCAGTCTTGAGAATGTCATATTCTTTCATGCATATCTGGTGGTAGCCAAAACGAAGATCAAGTTTAGTAAAGTATTGAGCATCGCTCAATTCATCCAAGAGACCATCAATGAAAAGAATGGGAAACTTGTCTTTGATGGTGAGTTTATTGAGGGTGCGAATGTTTGGGAAGATGCACCAAGTACCTTCTTTCTTGAGGACCATGACCATATGAGAAGAATAGAGGATGGTACTAAGATAGATAACACTCGCTTCGACCAATTCTTGCATGAATTTCTCAATTTCATTCTTCTAGGAAAAGCGATGATGATAAGGGAGAACATTGGGAGGAATATTGTCGGTGACAAGGGGAATGGGTTGATCATGAACACCATGGGAAGGAGGAATTCCCTAGGGAGTGGAAAAACTAGGTTGGTGTTTGGAAATGATCAATTGCAGGTCAGGATGCATAGAGGATGTCTCAACTTCTTGAATGGAATGGAGTTGGGAAATAATACTCAAATGACCTTTTTTGAGAAGTTTTTCCATTCGATGGGAACTGATTATCTCAGGGGAACCTATTGTTATTCCTTGGAATTGATATTGTTGTCTCTCCTATAGGAATAGCATAGTTATTTCATTAAAATCCATGAGAATGAGGCCCAGAGTGCGTAACCATTCAACACATAGAAAAATGCCACAACTGCCCATGTCGAGGGAAAACATATGAGATTTCAAGTGGTACCACCCAATTTGAAGACGTAAATTTTCACAACGCCCACCACATTTTATGGAACCGTAATTAGCTATCATAATTTGAAAATTGTTGACAACACGGATATAGAAATTGATTTCCTAGGAAATGTGGCGATGAATAAAATTATGGGTGCTTCCACTGTCAACAAGGATGATTTCTTTCCTATGCTTAATATAGCCAATGATCTTGAGGGTTTTGGGAGCAGAGAAGATACTGAGGGAATGCAATGAAATTAGTGCTTCAACTTCTAGTGGGTCAGCAGGTGGAGTAGTAGCATCAGGAAGGGTTAGCTCTTCGACAGGGGGAACTGCAACTTCCTCTTCAACAATATCATCTAAAATGGACATAAAAAGATTTTGTTCCTTACACTTGTGCCTAGGAAAATATTTTTCATCACAATTATAGTAAACACCCTTGAGTTGGAATTCAACCATTTCTTCATGAGTTAATTTTTGGACCTTGAAGGGAGTGGTAGGATTGGTGGTTCAATGGCGAGGCAGAAAAGAGGGTTTTTTAATCTAGGAAAAAATAACTTCTTGTGCTTCTTTGGCACGTTTAGTATCTTCCAACCAATTCTAAGGCTAAGCCATGAGGACATGGGCTTGGATTTCATCCTTTAGGCCACTGATAAATAATTCTCGAAAGAAGGCATATGTCATGCCCTCCGTTCTGAAGGCCAAATGCTCAAAGGAAGTTATAAAGTCTTCCATTGTGCCTGATTGTTTCAATTTGGCCAAACGACCTAAATAGGCAAAATACATCAGATCCTTAGATGCTCAAGAATCCATTAATCAAAGGCAACCATGATCCTCATGGTGTACAATTCATTCAAGTAAGAAGACAAATTGGGAAATAAAACAAGAGATACAATTTGATAACACATATATCATGAACCTTCAATAACATAAATGTTTACAAAAACAAAATCCCCTCAGGGTTACAATGATCACAGGCAAAGTGCCTCCTACAACTCTCTCATCTCTCTTGCTCATGAATCCAACCCCTCTCCAAGAGATCTCTCCTTCCTTAAATAGAAAATAGCATCCAAATAACCTAAGGAGGTCGAATCCCATCTCCTCCATTGGATTCTAAGCCTTGGAGATAGATGGCAACAGTCAAAGAGAAAAAAATCCAACAAACTGCTGATTTTTATGAATTTGTTGGAAGTCATTAATAAATTGTTTCCACCTCATACATGAGGCCTTTGCTAGAGATAAATCTTAGGTGCAGGTGTCCCTTGACATCTAACTGATCCTTGAGAATTCATTCGAACTCTCCTTGACATGTGGCAACCTCCCAACAAGGTGAATATGAAAATCGTGACTACTACAGGAAATTAGTACGCAGTGCCACTGTGCAGAGTATGCAGTGCCTACTTCTATATCCAATATCTCTCAAACCAAAACACATTTTGAAAAAATGAGAGAATTTTTTGTTATTTGGAATGTTATGAACAAAAACCTCCTCTAGTTTTCAAAAATACCTTCTCAATTGTTCACAATCAAAGTTTTAAGTTAATGACTCAAAACTGGTAAAATAACTCTGCACAATTCGTTTTTTTCCATAATATTACATAGCGCCTGTAGGTAGCGCCACTGTGATGTGTCTGTGTGTCAGTTTAGGTAACATTGTAAAAAATGCAGCACCTTCAATCTTGAACAGGTGCAGAGTAATTAATTTCCTTTCATGATATCAAACCCCCTTTACTTAGATGCCTTGGCAGTGCAAAGAGGTAGTGTATTTTACCACTGAGGGAACTGGTATTTAGAAAAAATCCAAAACTGTGATAGTTAGGCCTCTTCTAGATGAGAATTCTTGTGCTAATAGGTACCACAATGATCAGAATGAAAAGGGGAATACAATAGGATAGGTTGCAAATAAGGGCGTCGGAAAGGGGGTCGGGTCCACTAGAAAAAAAGAATTAAAAATGAGAGGTACCACTGCGATCAAGGTGAGGAGAGGAATCCAATGGGATAGGTCCCAAATTAGCAGAATATATTTCTATAAGTCAAAAATTCTATTAGGTATTCTTAAATTGACTTGTTCTCAACCAACTGAACCTTAGATATACCTCACATGTATGAAGAACAGATGGTGGATTTTTTCCATATACTGCTTCAAAAGGAGTCATGCGAGTGGTGGTATGGTAAGATGTGTTGTACCACCATTCAACTAGTGGTAACCATTGAGCCCACTGATGCTGGTGGTCAGATGCAAAACACCTTAAATATGTTTCCAAACACTTGTTGACAATTTTAGTTTGGCCATCAGTCTAGGGATGATGGGTGGTGCTAAGATGTAATTGGATGTCCTATAGCTTGCACAATTCTTGCCAAAAATTGTTGGTGAAAGTGGGATTCATGTCCGAGACAATAGAATGCAGCATGCCATGAATTTTGAAGATATTTTCCATGAAATTTGGGCCACTATGCATGCGGTGAAGGGATGTTGTAGAGCACATAAAAGAGCATATTTGGAAAGACGATCAACCACCACCATGATGGTTGTCTTGTTTCCATATTTAGGGAGGCCCACAATGAAATCCATAGAGATACCCCACCAAATAGAAGGGTTAATTGGAAGGGGTTGGAGTTTTCCAAGGGATTTGTTTGTTTCTTCTTTGTTGCATTGATAAACCTTACATTCAGCCACAAAGGTGTGGACATCCTATTTCATACCATCCTAGAAAAATTAACGTTTGAACCTTTCATAGGTTTTGGTAAACCTGGAATGCCTAGCGGTGGGTGAAGAATGAAGCTCAGAAAGCACCATAGATTTGAGTTGTGATTGTTTTCTTAGATAGAGATGGACTTTGTAGTGAAGCTCATTATTGTGCCAAGAGTACCCTGGAGAGGCTGGAGAATTTTCTTCCAATTGTTGGATGATGCGATATATTTTTGGATCTCGCAACCATTTCTAACGAGCAACTTGGATCCAATCGGGTACAATTGAGAGGGAAAAGAGGGATCATTCTTCTTCATATTTGTGGGAAATAGCATTAGCAACCACATTTTCTTTTCCCTTCTTGTAAATGATATCATAATCATAGTGAAATATCTCGGTGACCCATTTTTTTTGCTCCCAGGATGAAATCCTTTGTTCCCGAAAATACTTAAGGCTCTGGTGATCAGTTTTAATATGGAGGCGTTGTCCCAATAGATAAGGACTCCATAGATCCATGACATGCACAATAGACAACATTTACTTTTCAAATATGGATTGGCCCAAATGTCTATTTGAAATTTATTTGTTGGTGGAGGCCAAAGGCTGACCATCTTGCATGAGGATTGCCCCAATTCCTTTTTGGAAGAACTACATTCCAAGACAAAAGTCTCGGTGAAGTTGGGAAGGGCTAGGACCAGATTCGTGCACATAGCATCTTTCAAGGCCTGGAAGGATTGGTCAGATTTTGGATTCCAAGTGAAGGCATTCTTTTCAAGGAGAGCAGTGAGAGGTGTTGCAATTTTTCCATAAATCTTAACAAACTTGCAATAATGACCTATTAAACCCATAAATCCCTGCAAGCTCTTAAGATTTTTAGGGCGAGGCCAATCCTACATAGCTTCAATTTTCTTAGGATCCACCTATACATCGTCCTTTCCCACAATCTGAATGAGGTACTCCACTTCTGAGGCTCCAAAGGCACATTTAGATTGTTTGAGGAAAATTTGGTGCTTAGAGAGCTGATGAAAAACTTGATCCACATGGGCGAGATGGGATGTCCAAGGTTTACTATAGATGAGAATATCATCAAAGAAAACTAAGAAAAAATGATAGAGAAAAGGATGGAAGACATGATTCATTATAATTTTTAAGGTGGAGGGGGCATTACATAGGCCAAAGGGCATGACCAAGAACTCATAGTGACCCTCATGAGTTCTAAAGGCAGTCTTGGAAATGTCTACTTCTTTCATATGTATCTCGTGGTAGGAACAATGTAGATCAAGTTTAGTAAAGTACTGAGCACCACTAAATTAATCCAAGAGATCATCAATAACAAGAATGGAAACTTGTCTTTGATGGTGAGTTTATTAAGGGCACGAAATTCAGGAAACATGTGCCATGTACCTTCTTTCTTGAGTACCATGATCACAAGAGAAGAATGGGTGCTGGTATTAGGGAAGATAACACCCTCTTGGAGCAACTCTTGCACGATTTTCTCAATTTCCTTATTTTGGGAAAAGGGATGATGATAAGGGTGAACATTGGGAGGAAGACTGTCGAGAACAAGGGGAATGGAATGATCATGAAAACCACTAGAAGGGGGAAGTTCGTGAGGATTTCAAAAAATAGCTTGGTGTTTGGAGATGATAGATTGGAGTTCAGGATGCATAGAGGTTGTCTCAACTGCTTGAATGGAATGGACTTGGGAATAATACCTGAATGACCTTTCTTGAGAAGATTTTCCATTCGATGTAAATGGATGATCTTGGGAGAACATGTTGTGAGTCCTTGGAATTGATATTGTTGTCCCTCCTGGTGGAAGTGCATGGTCAATGCCTTAAAATCCATGAGAATGGGGCCCAAAGTGTGTAACCATTCAAAACGTAACACAATATCACAACCGCCCATATTGATGGAAAATATATAATATTTTAGGTGGTACTATCTAATTTGGAGATGTACATTTTCACAAAACCTACCACAATTCATGGACTTGCCATTGGTGATCATGATTTGAAAATTGTTGACGACATGATATAGCAATTGGTTTCTTGGGAAATGTAGTGGTGAATAAAATTATGGCTGCTTCCACTGTCAACAAGGATGATGACCTTCCTATGCTTAATATAGACAATGAGCTTCAGGGTTTGTAGAGAAGAGAAGCCAATGAAGGCATGCAATGAAATCAAGGGGTCAACTTCGAGTGGGTCAGCGGGATCCATAGTAGCATCTAGAAGGGGTATCTCTTCTGCAGGGGGAACTACAACTTCTTCTTCAACAACATCCTCTGAAATGGACATAACAAGTTTTTGTTCCTTACACTTGTTCCCAGGAAAATATTTTTCATCAAAATTATAGCAAGGACCCTTGAGTTGGCGCTCAACTATTTCGGCCCAAGTTAATTTTTGGACCTTGAGGGGAGTGGTAGGGGGGGAAATATTTGTATTGTGAGGGCAAGGAACAAAATAGGGTTTTTTGTTCTGGGAAAAAACAACTTGTTGGGAATCTTTGGCACATCTAGTAGCTTTCAACCAAGTCTAAGCATGAGCCATAAGGACCTGGGCTCGAATTTCATTCTTTATACCACTGATAAAACATTCCCAGAAGAACACATCTCTCATGCTCTCCATTCTGAAGGCCAAATGCTCAAAGGAAGTTATAAAGTCTTCCATTGTTCCTGATTGTTTCAACTTGGTCGAATGTCCTAAATAGTGGGTGCCAGTGTCAAAGCATTCATAGAGCTTTGTAACAAATTAGGTCCATGCAATATACCCATGGCATGCATTTTTACGCCATTTCCAACATTTCCAACATTCAGGATCCAGATAGAGAACAACATAATGCAGTTTGGCCAACTCATTGGTAATGCCATGTAGAGAGAAATAATACTCCATTTGAGTGACCCAAATCGCGGGGTTGGAGCCATCAAATTTATTTACCTCAACTCGGGGAAGACAGGGTTCATGATAAAAGGAGTTGGATTGAATAAGAATAGAATGGAAGGAATCAACACCATCTAAGTGGGACGGTTGGTCTGAGAAGGAAGGGCCCAGGGGGCAGTTCAACAATTAGTTGACAACAGACTAGAGGGTGGAAAATTGTCCCATGAATTTGGCCCCCATGGTGACAAATTGTTGTTGGACATGGGTCTATAATTTTTCAATGTGGAATTGGCGAAAGCAATCTCAAAATTCATTTGGTTGATGGTCTCCTTGGTCTGAGTGATGGAAGCTTCTAGGTCTTGGTTGCCAGTGGTGGCCATTTGAATATGAGGGGTGCATTTAAGGGAAAGGGGGTGGGTGGGACCACAAAAAATAATGACTTGTAAGTGATAGGTACCACGACAATCAGGGAAAAAAGGGGAATATAATGGGAGAGGTGGCAAATAGGGGCATCAGGAAAGGGGGTCAGGTCCATTGAAAAAAGAAACCTGGAAATGAAAGGTACCACTACGATCAGGGAAAGGAGAGGAATCCAATGGGATAGGTCCTGCGGAGTTATACTCTGATCTGAATAATATTGCGGGGGAAAAATGGACAAATTCTCAACAAGAAGAAATGTGTAGAAATTTTGAAACCCGAATGCAGGAGGCAAGGATACATGGAAATAGATCTTGTCTTTTTTTTTTGTTTTGTTTCCGTCCCAAAGGTGAGGGTGTTGAGGGTTTCTAAAACAAGGGTTTTCCCTATTCTATAGCTCTCTGATATACGTGTGGGGTCAAACAATAGTACTCGGTCCAATATATTAGGGAACCAACTAAGGAGGCTAGACCATACCCTTAGTCGTACTGCTCGATTACCCAGGTACTAGAGAGTATATTCCTGAGTGTTGTTCTTAGTGGAACTATATCAATCAAACAGTCGGTCAATGTATCTACAGAGGGCTTCATAAGATCTAGGCCAATCTGTATACATGTGTTTCCTGATGTGCTACCACTTGAAGGGGTACCAACAAGGGTTACAAGGGTGGCCAATAATGTGGACTTAAGTACCACTTGTAGTTCCTGCATGTATGCTTCCCCATATGTGGATTTATGCATTGAGCGATAGATCTATGTAGCTTTAAGATGCCCAAGTACGTTTCTACCCTGAAAAACAATAACCCACAATTTTCTGCCAAGGAAAATGCTTTGATACCACTTGTAAGGTACCATATCTATTATAATAGTCGAAAACAAAAATATTGCAAATAATAACAATAAAAATATATATATATGAAAACACGACACCAAAATAATACCTTTGTTGATAGGAAACAATTTTCACTTCCCTCTTCGAGAGGGAAACCTCCAATAGAACAATGCTCTAGTACAATATTTCCCAAGACAAAACTTCTCATGCCTCCTATTATTTATACTTATTCTATCTTCTAAAGAACCTTCTAGTGGAATATATTTCTAGAAGAAAAAGCTCCTATTAGGTCTTCTTACATTGACTTGTTCTCATTTATTAAATAGGCCTTATAAACTAATGTCAGCCTTTATTACATGGAAAATATATTATTCTACCTACAGGAGGGGTTAGGGATGATAGGTCCCTAACAATCGACCTTTACTACATGGAAAATATATTGTTATACCTACGTGAGGGGTTAGGGAGGTTAGGTCGCTAACACCAAGTCCTACGACTAACGCCTAGTGCACTAGAGAAGTATGCTCACGGGTTTAACAACCCACTTCTCAAAAGCCAATCTCTCACCTAGAGAGACTTCTCACAATCCTGACAACCCGTCTCTTCAACAGTAAACTATGATTACAACCTCACAACTCATTACAAAATTCTCTATACAAATAATGTAATAATTGGATTTTCCATACGATTCGACCCCCTTCTTCTCATGAGAGCCCGAAACATAAATTTTACCCCAATCAATTCCCTCTAGCATGAGTTCTTCTTCAATGAGTTTTCTTTATGAATGAGTTCCCCCTCTCAAATACACTAAGGCCAACAATATATATTGCATGCATTAATCTTGACACTTATCACCTTTAGAAGTATATCAAGCCACTTGGAGACTCATTCCCTGCCCTCGAGAACTTATTAGATAAATATTGTTGGATATGCATTTTGGTTAAGTTTTGAGATCTGCACCAGAACAAGTCAAATAACAAAAGGTAGTTAGAATATGAACCAGAGCATGCGACAGGAGAAAATATTAATGAGTCAAAGTGCGCGATAGAAGGTTACACAACAGAGAAGCACATAAAAGGAGGAAAACAGTTATGGACCATTGGGTTTTTGGGACATTTTTGTCCACTTTTGTAACGGGCTTAGCCCTAATTTTATGTATGAATATGTAAAGGGTTTTTGGGTAGAGAGGTTCGAAAGTGCGTAAGAGAAGGGGTTCTGAATGTTAGTGATCCTAAGTTTTGGAAGAAGTCTGAGGTATGACAGACGAGTGAATCTCGCACTACAACAGAATGGCTAGGAAGGTTTGGGTAATGTTACTGTTGCATATTTTGTAGTTCAGTGCGCAGTTGTAAGGGAATTATCAATGACTAATAAAATAAGCCAGTCATTGTGGATGTAGCCCAAGTTGGGTGAACCACATTAAAACTTGTGTGTTGTGATGTGGTTGCGTGCTATGATGATTAATATTACTACGCAATGATGATCATTCTTAAGTATGATGGTGAATATATGTTGTTATAATGTCACGCATAGAATATGTTTAATGTTCAGTAACTTTTAAATAATGGAAATGGCACACATGAGTAAATGATATGTTGAATGCCTCGCTTCCCCTCATCACTCAGAACCTTTGTTCCTGCAGCCCTTCTAGATACCTCAGGTGAGACTTCACTTGCTTTACAAGTGATGTCAAAAGGGCCAATGTCTAAAGGATTTGTTGGTATTTGAATGATTAACCCCATGTCTTCCCACTGCACGCCAACAAATGGTTATGTTGTCGGGACGAGGAATTGTAATTGAGGGAAATGTTTTGGAGGCCGAATAGGTAAGAAATAAAAGAATGGATAGAGAGTAAGTAATGAGACTTTTCTAGAGAATAGAATAGAAACCCTCGACTCAGTGATGATTAGTGGTTACAAAAGTATGTTTTCAAAGATCTGCATGAAATTTTCTTTGGTGAATTTATGATTATTTCGATTGAATGGTTAGAAAGGCTAGTGGAGAACATGGGGAGATATAGAACTGAATCTCCAAGAAATAGGAATCCTGAATTTATCAGAAAACTCAATACAATAAGTAATAAGGTTTCTTGCGTGATCGATTTTTGGTTAAATAGTATACCAGGGGGTTATATTGCATAATTTGCAATAGATTGTACCCAGACGTATAGTGTCACAAAGAGGGACTTTTTCAAGGGTTTGTGTGGAAGATATTTGAGTGCATTATCTACTTGGATAAAGATGTTACTATGCAATAAGAATGTCATGAATATGGAGTCTGACAGCTAGGTGCCTTCGCACATATAGGGGGATTGGGGAATGACCAGAGGATGGTTGAAGAGTGGGAAGAATGAGTAAGGATCGGATGGAATGAGGATGCTGAGAGAAGAGGATATTGACTCATATGGAGATATTGGAGTATTGTGCTATGGGAAAAGGTTTAGGTATAGTAAGAGGGAGACTGTGGAAGGGAAAGAAGAACAATATAGGGAATTCGGGGAAAGTGACCCCTATGTAGTACTTCAGATCACACCGTACGGAGAAAGGAAAAGGAAAGAAAGAGATCCTCATTACTGTCCAACAGAAGAAGGAAGTCAATCTCAGATTGCAATCTATGTCAAGCCCATGACCCCGTGTGCGTCACTAAGAATTGAAGCAGGAAGCGAGATTTGTTCAAGAGAAATTGTAGTAAGTGGAGGAAGTCAGAGCAATAGTCAGAATAGTGGAAGTAGTGCAACAAACCAAAGTCAATCATCATCACCAAGGGTAAGTACAACACCAAGTACAATGGAAGGGATAGATCATACACTAAGAATTCCTGAGTTTCAGGGAGTGGGGTCAGAGGAACCCGAGCAACACTTGTTTGTATGCGACACAATATGGACTATGAAGAATGTCCAGGATGAGGTGACAAAGATCACGTTGTTGGCCATGATGTTAAGGGGTTGCGCACTACTATGGTATATGAAGTATTAAACAACTACACCGACCAGATAGTCAAGAACTTTGGTAGAGATTAGACAAGCATTGTTGAAGGAATTTTGAAAGCCAAAATCTGAATTACAATATATTACAGAGCTTAAATAGATTAAGAAAGTGCAGAATGAGATAGTGTAGGACTATGACCAAAGATTTAAAGATGTGATGGATTGATTAACCTTTCAAATTCTTTATGAGTAGCATCGAGAATGTCTTATTGTAGGTCTATTGTCGCATATTCACTGTCTATTAACATAACAGAGGGTCATGTCGCATCCAGAAGCGATGGATATCATGATGAAATTGGAAGCATCTCATGTAGAATATGGTGCAGGTATGGCACAGGTACAATCACAGTTGGGTGCACTGAAAATTCAATTATCAGAGATGACGAAGGCCAAGGAAAAGCATGAACATGTTTGGTGTTTAACCTTTAGGACAGAAGGCCATCAAAAGGAACAATTTTCGGCATTCACGCAATATATGGACACAAGAGAAAAATATCCATTAGCAAGAGGAGTAGGGTATTGCAATATATATAAGACATGGAGACATCATCCAAAATATTTTCCCTTACTGCAAAAGTATCATAGTACACCAAGAGATTTATTCTGTAATTTTTGCAAATTTGTAGGACACAATGAAAAAGATTGTCGCACATTCGACTTAATGAGAGAGCGCACTTGAGATGAGTACAAAATTCAAGAAGACAATTTCACGATAGAAGGAGAAGTTCCACAATACAACACTCCAAGAGGATTTAACCAAGGTGGACGTGGAGGATTTGGTAGAGGTTGAGGACATGGAGGATTTGGTTGAGGAGGCAGGGAATGATAACTTGTTATAATTGCAATCAATCGGGACATTTAGAGAGAGATTTCTTGAATCCTTGCATGACGTGCATGTATTGAAGAGCCTTAGATCATGCGAAAAAGGACTGCCCTCCACTGATAGAAAAGTGGAAGGAGATATGGAACCAAAACCAACATAAAAAACAACATCAAAATCAAAACCAGAACCTGCAGATGATAGCCATTGAGGAATGTAATGATCATCCTAGAATAGAAAATGTTACACGCGGAGGAACGAGAACCATACCGGATGTGATGGAGAATGGAAAGGGAGTTTAACAATGAATAAGGAAAGCAATTGAGCCCATGCCAACATTCAATCCACAGAAATAAAGAGAAACCTATAAACAAGTAAGGAACGAGATAATATGACTAGATTGGATAGCATCATCATCAAAGACACCACCAATATACGATATGTTGTCAGTTTATGATCACTCTATTCCAGAAAGACCATTCGAAAAGGTAAATACTTTGAAATACTGTTTGAAGAGATGTTTAGAATTGATGTAGGATGAGACAACCCTGAATGCACTGCGTGGAATGATTGATCAATGTACACAACACAGAGAAGTACCTGTGATACAGAAAGTACTGAAACAAGTCTTACACAAGAAGAGGACAAAAATAGAGTTTAGATTAAGTGCACAGATAGGAGAATATGACATCGACAATGTCATCTCAGATTTAGGATCAGATGTCATTGTTCTTCTAAGACAGACGTGGGAGATGATGGGGAAACCAAAGTTGGTTTGGTCAATTGTTCAAATGAGGTTGACTAACCAACATAAGATAATATTGATTGAGAGATTGGTAGGAGTACCTATTAATACAGATGGAGTGCATAGTGAAGCTAAATTTGAAGTGATTGACATCATGGATAATAGTCAGTCGTACTAAGATTTGCTTGGACTAGATTGGGCCTTTGAAAATTAGGTGATTATTAACTTGAAGAAAATAGAAATTATTTTTGGAGGAGGAGGCTTAAAGTTCACTGCATAGTTAGATCCTATGGAGGCAATAAAATATGTGGATTCCGAGAGAAAGGAAAATGATAACTTATATAATATTACAACACACATGGATGACTATGTTAATCTCACTGTAGATGGTGCACTTAGTTGAAGAAGCATAAGCTCGTGTGCATCAGACTTGGAGGAAGGACTTGAACAATGGCAACATCAGTTACATGAAGTGTCGACTAGAAGGTGTGCTTGCATCGCTTGCCCTTTGTGTTGGATTGGAACAAAGGTACGAGATACACCAAGGTTTGGTGGATTAATGGAGGTAAGTTCTTTTGTAAGTGAATTTGAGTTGCAGATACTCGAACAACAAATATTGTTAGCATTAGATGTTGCACTGAGACCAAATCCAGTGAGATGGTAGGAAACCCATAAGGAAGGGATAGAAGATTGGAAACATCATTATAGGTTGATACACATCGGGTTTGGAACATAAAACATCATGCAAAAATATATGAGGATGAGCGATCTGAAGGACCATGTTGTGCAATGTATTACAACTTGGAGGCATGTACCGAAATAGGAATGGACGCACGGATTCATACATACGCTAGAGACAGTTCCCAAGAACTGGTATTTAGAGATAGAAGTGTGCAAAGGAACAACATACTGGGAAGATCTCACCTGAAACTTTAAGGTAACATTTAATTTTGAAGCCGAGTCACCTTTAGTAGATGCATCTTTACAATTCATTAGAGGAAATAATTTTAGGGAAGAAGGTGAAGTAGAAATAGTACCTACATGTAGTGCACATAGAGATTCTGCAACAGTTCATGAACTATTAGAATGTTATAATGTTACCAAGGAAGACCAAAAAAGAGAAGAACCAATAAATGTACAGGTGCTAGAGACTGAAGGGGAGCGCAACGTATTAGTTCCAACACTTGAATCCGACACATATGCAAATCCCTTAAGAGTGTGTAAAGTGAACATTGGCATGAAGGAGAAACAAGGAGAGTGCCAAATTATTAAGAGATCCCCACTAAGGTTCTGCTATAGTTTCCCCAACTATAGCTCCTCTTCCCAATCATTCCAGTTGTAATATTATCTCATCTGCAGTACATACATACAGTCATCAAGAGTCAATATTGTAAAATTTCATTTAGAAATTCAAATTTGTTCCCTAAGGAAAAATTCAACTTTTCCCACAATATGAAATTCACGTCATATTTTCTTGGTTGTTGCAGCATCATGCATCAGTCTTCATTATGTATTCCAACAATGCCATATTTGGAACTACTTCTCTGCATTAATTATGTCTTGCACTCAGCCAAAAATATGGTTTGTATATCATGCACAACATACTTTTATTTCATTATTTATAAGAATTCTCAAAGTGATTTTGATTTTAGAATTGTCTACACCTAACAATCCAATCATAGTTATCAAACTATTAATTTACATGAACTTATCATTCTCTACATATATGTTATCAACAATTAAACTAATCCTTATCATAATTATTTTTATCACTTTGTTCCCTGAACAAAAAATCCTCTGTATTCCATCCTTATGTAGATGCTTCAACCTACAATTCTCTTGTTGCAATACCTAATAGTTTATGAATGTTAAAAACCTCATGAGTTAGTCATGATCTTAACATCTCAACTACTAGCATGATCATTTGTACAAAATATATGGTATACATGCATTTCTAAAATGTATTCCATGAAGTCTTCAAACATACACACTTTATGTTACCATACATGAGTGAAAAATTACCATCTCCACATTATGCATGAATGCAACTCTCCATGCATATCTATTCAATGCATTATTTCATTGATTTCAGAAATCCTTGATCTAAATCATGCATCCCACCATGATAATTAGATGGTTTGACCAATGCCTCCACACATACTACATACAGTTCCCATTTCCTGCTTAGCCATTTGGATACCTTTCTTTTTGTAAATTCTAACCTTGTACAATATCTACTGCAAACTAATATTCAGAAAAGAACAGAAAAGATACAATGGCAAATACAAACATTACACAAAGATTTTTCACCTGGAAACCCAAACCGGGAAAACCAACATATATTATATTCATACATTTTTGTTACATTGTTTACAATACAATATACATATAGGAGCCATTGGCATCCAAAACCCTAATTCCTTAACTGGAAATAGAAAACCATCCGCAAAAACCATGTTAAAACCACCTAAATATCATGTGGTCCTGAAAATATGTTGTCCCGGAAATATGTCGTCCCAGAAATATGTCGTCCCGGTAATATGTCGTCTCGGAAAAAAAAAATCGGGGGTGCTGCCCCTGAACCCCCGCATGGGGGGATCCTCCCCCCTTCACCCCCTGAGGGGGGTCCTAACGCCTCCCCTTGCATGCCCAGCACAGATGCTCAGACACTACTACTCATGCAAAGAATATAACACATACCCAACATTCTCCCACTTGTTGTTTTCTTTTCACACAGGGGGTTACAGGGTTACATAGTCAACAATCCAGAGCAACAATGCCCATGGATCCTCTACACCAAGAGAACTTCTCAGTGCTCACAGATTTTGTTAATGAATCTGCAACATTCTTCAAAGTGTCCACCTTCATCAGTG
>ML795724.1:225628-243225 GCA_009831015.1 Picea engelmannii | reverse complement strand
CATCTATGAGTCTCAACTTGACCCTTCCTTTTCCTATGATTTTGGTTGTCAAATCATTACCCAAGAAAACATTACCTCCATCATACTTTTCATATTCGCAGAACCACTCCCTGTGGGGAGTCATATGAAAGGATGCACCTGAGACAATCAACCATGCCTCATGATCTGCATGTGTGCTTGAAGAGGCCAAGTACACACCCCCTCCTTCTTCCTTGGAGATCTTTTCTTCTGTAGAAGAAGATTCTTCAAATCCCTTCTTTTTCTCAACTTTGGATCTACATTGCTTCTTGTAGTGCCCTTCTTTTCCACACCTCCAACATACCCTTCCAAAATTTCCAGGAGATTTAGATCTACCCTTAGACTTAGATCTTCCACTTGAGAAATTAGATTTATTTCTTTCCTAGGAACGTCCTCTTGCAAATAATGTGTCTGTGCTATGTCCTTCCATATTCTTTTGTCTCATCTCCTCCGACAACAAAGAAGTTGTATTACTACCTATGGCCACAACCAGACTATCCCACGAGTCTGGTAAAGAACACAACAAATTGATACATTTATCTTCATCTAAAATTTTTATATCAACAGATACTAACTGACTTACCACAGTATTGAAGGCGTTCAAATGCTCTGCCACCGAGTCTCCATCTCTCATCCTCAAGTTATACAGCTTCTTTCTCAGGAATAGTTTATTTACCAGGGACTTAGACTGATACAACTTCCCCAACTTTTCCCATAAATCCTTGGCTGTAGCTTCCTCTGACACATTCAATAATACTGAATCGGAGAGACACAGTCGAATTTTGATCTTTGCCTTTCGATCCGTCTTTTTCCAGTCATTTGCAGAAGTTCCTGTAGGTGTCGTACCTGGATCTACCACGATCCACTAATCTCTGTCCACCAAAAGATCTTCCATCTTGAGCTTCCACAGCTCAAAGATTTTCCCATTAAACTTCTCGATCTCCATCTTCGAATTACTTGCCATTTCTTTTCACCTAAAAAACAATACCGCAGATCTCCCACTGTAACAAGGCTTATCACAGTCCCGAGCCAAACCCTTGACGACAAAGGTGTCCCCCTGAAGCCAATAAATCTCTAATACCAAATGTAAATTCTAACCTCGTGCAATATCTACTGCAAACTGATATTCAGAAAAGAACAGAAAAGATACAATGGCAAATACAAACATTACACAGAGATTTTTCACCTGGAAGCCCAAACCGGGAAAACCAGTATATATTATATTCATACATTTTTGTTACATTGTTTACAATACAATATACATATAGGAGCCATTGGCATCCAAAACCCTAACCCAATGACCTAGATTAGTCCAAAACCCTAATTCCTTAACCGAAAATAGAAAACCATCGGCAAAAACCATGTGCCGAAAAACCACCTAAATATCATGTGGTCCCGAAAATATGTTGTCCTGGAAATATGTCGTCCTGAAAATATGTCATCCTGGTAATATGTCATCCCGAAAATATGTCGTCCTGGAAAAAAAAAAATCGGGGGCGCTACCCCCGAACCCCAGCGCGGGGGGCTCCGCCCCCCTACACCCCCCCTCTAACCCCCTTGCATACCCAGTGCAGATGCTCAGACACTACTACTCGTGCAAAGAATATAACACATATCCAACACTTTTCAACCTAGACACTACACCAAGAAGGTAAATCCACAGTGCTCTTTAGTGTTAGCAAAAAGGTTGTAGTCTAGACAATGATTATAATAGAAGGCTCCCTGGATACTTGTGTGGCACTATAGCCTATCCAAATCCAATCATGTTATGGTTTTATACATGGCTAGCTTGGTTGAAATTCACTTCTATAATAGGGGTGTGCCCATTTCCTTCTTTGGTTATTAACCCATAACCAACAGATCATGAATTATTATTGTGGCATATGAATGCATGTAAAAACTAATAGCTTCTACAACTATCCCAAGCCCCTGGCCTCTACCATACTATATAGAAATCATTCTTTTTAATGCATTCAAATTATATAATAAAAAAATATTTTATAAATAAACTCTGGATGAGGAAATTTTATCTATTTCCTCTCAACAAAATTGCAGCAATTAATCCTCCTCGTTGTCCTCATATGGATGGCTATCAACAGTAATTTCATCGATGATGGTTTCAGTTGTCATAAATTATTTTTTCCACATGAAACATTAGACTATTCCGAGTCTACAACAAGTTATGTGCATTCTCAATCATTTCATCATGCATTGACACATATCTACATGTACTACGAATGCTTCCTTAACATGCTCATTGTTGTTCATGAGTTTATACTTTAAGGCTCTAAAGTATACTGTCAAGGCATCTGAAAAGACAGAGGGAGTTGACGATAAGAAAAGATATGATAAAAAGATGAGGGTTATAGTTGGTTCCTCAACTGTCTCTATCGAAATTCTCAGTTTTCCTAGACACTGATATCTCTCTCAATTGTCGCCCATGAATGTTCTAACTCAACTCGATTATTTGTTGTTTGTAATATAGTGTTAAATAAATTTAGGGCGATGCTGGTTTGATCTGAAAGGTTGGGTTCGATGTTAGGCTGCCTTGCAACTGGTACTGTCATGAAGGGTAAAGTAAAGAAGAAAAAGTTCTCGTGTTTTCTTTTTAGGCTTGTTATCTCTATTCCATAATACAACAAGAATGATGTCAACACCCAAATAAATAGGATGACTAAATTGTAGGCCTTTTCTTGTATCTGAGTCAAATTTTAAAGAAAAGAAACATGTATGATATGAAGAAAAAAATAAAACTATTAGCAAAGTGAGGCATCAATTTCTAAGGAATCTCACATAGTAACAAAAAACTACGAAATGAGAAACGTATTAATGAAGCATATGATGTTGAAATCTATATATCTACGGGTCTTGTATCTATTGATAGCAGATACAGAGGAAAAAATATAAATGTAAATAACAAGAATAATAATTTCCACAGTACAGGTCTTACTGAATTGTAGCCAAGCATTCATCAATTAAACATATGAAAGAAAGATGAGATGACAGGGAAAGACATAACTCAGAGGTGACAAGAACTGGAATCTTCAATCTGCATTTCTATTAATTTAGAGTCTCTTCAAAATTACTTCGTCAAAAATTCCCTTTTTAGAGAGATCAAAAAGCCCATTGTCAATCTTCTCTCCTTTTATTTATACAAAATCATCACTACTTGATTGTTAGCGATCTCCTATTTTTTAGGGAAAAAAAGGAAAAATAGTTACAAAACTGCAACCTTAACCGTTGCATGATTAACATTTTGTTGGTCTATCATTTCAAAAGTATAAGACTTCGAACGACACTTCACTGCTTAGCTGAATTTTCTCCCTCTTTTGAAGCTATACATTCAACACACTTCTCTAAAAAATGAACAAAAATTATGGGTGTTGTCGGGAGATCTTTAGTTTCAAATAGATAAAACTTTCTTTGTATTTTTGGAAACTGGTATTCAAAACCTTTATCGGCAGATCTGATCACTTGCATCTTTAAATTAGGTTGTATCAAGCATCTATCTATTTGATTGGTATTGATCTCGCTCAACTGTGAAATTTCTGCTTGAACCTCCCGTGACCTCTCTTTGTAGTACAAGTGTTGTTTCACAATGTTTATCTGCCCTAGTAGTCCACAACAGTCATTTCTTTCCAATCCTAATGCTTGCTTATCCAAAGAATCAAATATTCCCTCACAGTCATCTTTGATTTCTTTGACTGTCTTCTTGTTTTCAACTATGTTTGTTTCTCATGCTTTGAGCATAATGTCTCCTCTTATCTGTTCTATGAAAGAAAGTTTTAAATATTTTGGCATCTCCCTATTCCCTGAACATGCGATTGCCTTCTGAAAAGTATTCCTTGCTGCTTTAGCCTCTTTTTCTAGTAAAATAATGTTATCAAGAGATTTGCTTGCCTCTTGAAAATAATGCTGGATGATCTCTATTTTGGAGATCAATTGTTGTTGCTCAACTTCTATCTTTGTATGGGCTTCTAATGAGAGGGCTTGAAAATCATTCAAGTCTACGACCCGACCTTCTGTCAAACTCAATTTAGCTTGTAATTGTTTAACAAGATCACTCTGTTGAGTGACCTGTACCTGACTCACCTGTATCCTCTGGTTCATTTTGTCCAGGCTAGCTTTGAGTGACTAGATTTCTTGCCTTTCAGTAGCTCTAGCTTGTTTCAGACTTTTATCTACCTCTTCTTTAATGTTTTTCTCAGCATTCTTCAACTGATCCTCCAATCAAGCTATCATGTGGTTACTCTTATTTATCCTTGTTCTCATGCTCTCCACAGTAAAAATGTTTGTTTTTTCCATGGCTCCCATGGAGCCTGCTACCTCTGTAGCGAAATCCTCCTCCTCCAGTTTCTTGCCATCTATCAAGAGCCTATGCTTCTTCACCATACCCCCTTCACTCATATGCATTTCTTGCCTTACAATAGCCTTTCACTTCTTGCTGAAAAAATAATCGGAAGGAGGGATTTCATCTCTGGAAATAGGGGTGAGGTCACTGACATATATATCTCCCATCTGTGGGAGTCCAAAGGTGGACTGTAAAGGAGTTAAGGAAGTTATGGGAATTCCTATCTTTATAGACCTTGCTTCTCCCATAGCCTCAGGTATAATGATGTCAACAATAGGTGATGAAGGAGGAGTAGAATTATTGGACTCGGGAGGTGTCCTGGACCTCCTCTCTGCTTCCGTCTCTGGATTTTTTGTTTGTAAGGGCTCTTCATTTTGTGAAGATCCTTCAGTCTCCTAAAGAAAGTTTTCAGGATTGACTTTATCTTGTGTTTCTTGTCTGAAACCTAGAGGAAAATCTTCTTGTTCCAAAGGAGGGGTAATTGCTTCACCTTGCAGCACTTTGGGCATTCTGTTTCGTATATGTTTCTGGAAGGTCTGAAAACTAGCTTGCAAGTCGGACGTCAGTGTCTGTACCCTTTCTAACACCTCCTCATAGGTCTTAGTCCCTTTGAACGAGTTGTCACAAGGGGACTTCTCGTGTTCATAAGCCTTCATATTACAGTGGGCCATGTGTTTTCCCACCAACTAGTAAGGATCCTGCTTCCTGTGCTTGAGGTTTACCAATTTAACTTCCTCTAGCGTTGTCGCTTCAACTTTGGAATGACCTAAGTTGAGAAATGAAAATTTCCCAATCTGAATGGGAAAAATTGGCCAAAATTTCTTTTGAGCTGCTTTTAGTTCTATCCCAATTCTACCTGCTACTATTTGATGAGCCACCTCCCTGCACACCAGTCTGTCAGGGAGGAATTTCGGTAGGGCGTGTGGGGGGATTAAACACCCGAAAACTCTAATGTATGAAAAATTCTCCTCTATGAACTAGTCAGCAACTGCCCCGAGGTTTCCTGTGATGGACTCTGAGATGTGGGGAGATGCACAACCGTACAACATCCGATGTAGTGGTATCACCACGAAATGACAAATTTCATAGAACGGATCCTTGGTGTTTTATTCCCAAAGTTTAGAATGATATTCATGAATTGGCTCCAGGTAAGTAGGATTCCAACTCCAATTCATCAAAGGGAAAGGAGTCGAGAAGCATATAGCATTTATGATGTATGCCGACATATAAAAGGCTACTGGTCAGCCTTTTGATCTTGTAGTCTGATAGTCCATGACCTCCTTTACCATGTTATCAGATAAAATCTTATCCCAATTGAAGCTGTAACCTTTTGTTGCCTCGTGCAAAAGAGGTACCCACTCTGAGGGGAAATGGGTGGGACTTTTCTTACCAAAAAGTATACATAACATCATCGCCACATAAATCATATAATCATTCAATGAGGCTATGGCATAAATAGCATGGGTGTTTGCCCTGGATTTTCCCTTGTTTGTCCACCAGTCCTTGATTATGTCAGGATAGGTTTGGTCTGCCTCCAAACATTCTTTTCTTTGAAAATTACTCACAAATTCTTGATTATAAACATACTTGGGACTGGGGGATAATTTATACATTACTTGTACATGTTCCGGTCTGAAAGAGCCAATGAAAACCCCTCGGCTATCCAGAATGCTCCTCGTCTGTATGTCAGTTCGCTCTAAGGCCCAACTGATCATGTCATTATAAGCTGTAAGTCGTGGCCGTGTAGCTATTTTCTGGAGCTCGGACTCTGCTATATCACGAAGCTTGTTGTCGACGTCATGAGGGAAATTTTTAATTTCATAATCCAGAGTCTCAAAAATCTATCTCTAGGATTTTATGGAATCAATGGCATGTGGTGTTGTATCAGATATAACGTCTTCATCTGGACTCGAGCCTTCTGCAATCTCTTCTCTTTTCTTGGGTGCCTTCTTAGGCGCCATGATACATGTGCTGGATCAGAAACCTGTTTATAGAGAAAATGCGTATAAAGCCAGGTAAACGTGACATGCAGTAGATGTAAAGGATAGCTATGAAGTTCAAACATAAGACTTTCTTAACCTTCAATTTCACGTTAAAGCGAGTCTATAGATGCAGACAACGAAAAATTAATGCTTTTAATGGAAATATATGCCTAGAGATACGCTTTCATGTTGAAAAATATCTTCATTTATCTATTATTAATGTCGTCGTATATCAGCGATTTCGAAACTGAAGTTTCAAAAATCTCTGCCTTCTTCAATTCCTGAAATGCGAAAGGCGGTTTAATTATTTCTAATCCTGTTTTTAAAATGAATTAACTTGAAACTTAAAACCTGCTTAGAGAAAACGTGATTTCACTTTTCGGGACTTCGGGGATCCTATTGTCAAGGGATAATTCACAAGCAATCCCCGGGTCGTGAAATCACGATGAGATTAGTGAGGTGCTAAGACACCTATTAGGGCTTTAATTAAAACATGTCAATAATTAATTATCCTTTTAATTTTTTCAGAAAAGTGAGGATCATGAGTTTGACTATTGATAGTTCGAAAGAGTTTCGTTAGAAGAAAAAACCTGAATCGTGAAAGATTAAGGGAATGATAACCATGTTTAGGAACTTAATTAACTTCGGGTTTAAAGAGCACTTTTTGGAAAGCGATGGAAAAGGTGACCCTTATTTCTTTCCCCTTTTAATTTTTTTTTTTAAAAGCTAAGCGTTTTCGGGATTTAAGGCACTGGGAAAATAAGATGGTTGAAGATTATACTTCGAGAAAAATCGAATCTCGAAAACCCAAAAAGGAATGAAAGGCTCAAATTTCCCCTTTTTGGACTAAGGGCGGCTCCATGACTTAGGAAAAGATGAAGCTTTAGCTTCCAAATATAGGAAAAATTAAAATTTGTGTAAACATTAGGCTCCATCTAGGGATCTCATCTCCTTGTGGGATGAGAAGAACACATAGACCAAGTGCCTTCATTGGGTAATGGGGTCAAAGAATTGGCTCTGTGAGACAAATAATGAGAAAGAACGAACAAGATCAGGGTCTCAACGTTAACCTTGAAAAAATTTCAAAAACAAAAATTTATGACTATCCTGAGCTAGGTTTTCAATAGATTTCTTATCCTGAAACTGACCTCAAATCTATGTAAGATAATCAAAACCAAATTAACCATCTTATCAGGCTTCTCGTGATTCTGTTTGCATCAAGGTAAGTATTTACACTGTGTCCAGTAAGGAGATCTTAGAAACCTATGATAAAATCCAGTTGAAAAGAAGAGAAATTACGAGAATGTCTTTTAACTCACGTATAATAGCTTTCATCATATGCAAGGATATTGCTTCACTACTAGCAAGCATGTTCAGTACCCCGGTGAAGTTATCCGACTTCCCACATTGAATTTCTTTTCACCACTTCATTTTTTGCAAGCATTTAAACGCTGAGATGAGGGCAATCAATAAGCATAAATTTCCTTTCTTCATCTCTTTGAACCAAATGGGGGCAATCAATATTGAATTTCCTTTCACCATCTGTCTGTATTCAATCTTTTATATATATTTTTTGAAGTGGGGCAAATCAATGAGTACGCAATACACTCGGGAAGGTATCTGTTTGAAAAGAATCAAAGTCTGTCAACTCATTTAAATCGCTCTGTGTCAATCTTCTTACCTGCCTTCAAAAAATCAAGGGCTTCAGAGAACTTCTCAATGGAAACTTTTTGACCTTTAGTCTAGGGAACTTCCTTGAGCCAAACCAATCAGTTATTCCTGTTAGGATAACTAATAAGGTTAGGATTAATCTAGACATTTTTATGATCTAACCAAAGTCAAAGAACTAAAAACACAACCTACCCTCTTTCTTGAAAGTTTGTTCGAGAGTTTTCATGACCAATGCAAGACTCCTATATTCTCAGGAAACTTCACGATCAGGCGGGAAAAGGCTTTACTGTGGCCAAGGAGGGGGTTAAAGGGGTTTAGAAAAACTATTCTACATATGGCTATTCTTAGAGATTTTCTTAATTAGCCTTTACAATCTTCTCTTAAGTCCCTTCTTTTTTATAATACTTCAAGAATTTATTTGATTGAGCTTTTTCTTTTTTTTTAACAAAAATAAATCAATGATTTATTCATTCGTACTTCTTGGAGCTTTTATCCAGAATTTAAAAATGGGATTTCATACCTTTATCGGCTTCTTATATTGCCAGGCCGAAGATAATTTGTTCATTACCTTTTTCATTGTGGGAGACTTGATAGGAATACCTGCGCATGTCACCTTTCAGTACCTCAAATCCGCTGACTCGTGAGAAACTTTACCTGTAAATAACATAACATTATAATCCTTAGGAACTGACATGAAAGAAACTTTTATTTATTTTATTATATATATATATATATTTAGAAAACAAATCGATATGTACATTGGTGATTTAGCAACACATTACTGCATGAAGTGTTTAAGATGTCGCCCATTTACAGGGGCATTAAGGATGTTTCCATCCAAGTTTTCTAGTAACCAATCATTTTTTCCTTCCAAGTCCGAAATTTTGTATGGACCGGACCAGATTGGATCGAATTTGCCATGTTTTCCAGCGTCTTCTTTTCTAGCTTCCCATTTTAAGACCAAGTCACCAGGGAGGAATCCTCTATCTTTCGCTTTCTGATCAAATAAGGCTTTCATTTTATCATGATACCTTTGCAACCTTTCATTTACTTCAGGCCTATTTTGTTGAACTTTGACCAGCTAGTTTATTCTCCTGGTAACGTCATTGGGTTCTTCACTTGAATCCTGCCAGAGTTTCATTACTGGCAGAGCAAGATTTATTGGTAAAACGACATCAGTGCCATATACCATCTGGAAAGGGGAAATCCCAATTGCTCTTTTAGTGCTTATTTTGTTGGCCCATAGAGCATATTTTAAATGGATATTCCATGCTTTCTTGTTTTCTGTCAGGACCTTTTTTATCATGACAATCAGGCTTTTGTTGGATGATTCAGCCAGACCATTTCCTTGTAGATAGTAAGTTGTTGAGTGTCCTCGTACGATATTATATTTTAGGCAAAAATTTACCATAGCCATTGACTTGAATTCTTGCGTGTTATCAGTGACTATTTTTCGGGGACAACCAAACCAGGATAAAATATTATCTTCCAAAAAATTGATTACTACCGAATCGGTTGCATTTCTTGTGGGAATAGCTTCCACCCATTTTATGAAGTAATCAGTAGCAATTAGGATCCATTTTTGCTGCACACTGGAGTGTGGATGGATTTCTCCAATGAAATCGAGTCCCCATTGTTGGAAAGGGGCTTCGGTTTTAACTGGAATAAGGGGAAAAGCTAGGATCTTCTATTTGCCTGAGAACAACTAACATGGGACACAATTTCGAACTTTAGTGTTCACTTCTATGAACAATTTGGGCCAGTAGTATTCGACTCTCAAGATTTTATACGTTGTTGCTTTCCATGTGTGATGTCCTTCACATACTCCAACATGGAATTCCTCTATAACCCCTTATGTTTCAGTTTTGACTAAACACCTCAGTAGGAAACCCAAGGGGTCTTTCCAATATAATTTATCATCTATGACACAGTATTTTACAGCATGTAACGTTAGCGTCCTATATTTTGATAGGGTTAACTCACTAGGACATTGAAGTGTGAGTAGGTAATGGACGATGTCATGATACCAGGCTGAAGCAAAAAACTTATCTTGGATTTCAGCTGTAGGTGCGGTGATATCAAGCTCGTCAATTTCCAAGAATCCTTCGTTCTCTTGCAACTACTCTATCCCGAGTGCTTTTAAATTTGATTCGGCGAGCAATTTGGCCAAACCCCGACCTTTGATAATTTTAGTTGGTTTGACCTCTAGGTCGAACTCCTGGATCCTAGCTAACCACCTACCTCTTCTTCCATCGCTATCTGGTTGCAACATGATATCTTTAACAGAGCTAGAGGGTACATAAGCAATGATCTTTGAATGCAACACATAAGTTCTAAAAGCCTTGAGAGCTTTCACCATTGCATAGGCATGTTTCTCCATTATATCATATTTCAACTCAACATCTCTGAGGATTTTGCTAAAAAATGCAATAGTCCGCTTGTAATGTCCCTAAGGCCAAGCCCAGTTGTAAATCTGATGTATGAAATGAATTGTAAATATGTGTTATAGGTTGGTGAGCCAAGTTTGTATAAGCCGGTAGGCTTATGTGATTGTTAGGCTAGAGAGCCTAATGGTTGAAGGCCAAGAGCCTGATTTTGTACCTGTATGTATGCAGCATATTAATAAAATATAAACATCGCCGCGTGCAGGCCAACACGATGAATGAGTGATGGGGGACTAAGAATCCATAGAGAGGGCAAGGGATTAGGGGCTGGAAGGTGGGAAAATGGGCTAAGTGTTAAGCCTAGGGGGCTTAAGCCTTGGGAATAATATTTTAATATTATTCCAAAAGACATGTGAATAATATGTTTTTACCCTAAGTTCTTTTGGAATGACATGTGACGCCCAAATGGAAGGAATGCATGCTGAAGGAATGCATGCAGTTCCAAGGGTGACAAGTGTCAACCCTGGTGCATGTGAATAAAACTGCCAAGACGAGCCGTGAGAGGGGTTCCTCCTCCATTCTACTCGACTGCCTGAGTGTGAACTGTTCGACCTTTGCAGAGTTACCCTTTTGCATCCTCTAAAGTGGGAAAAAGGCCTGTGTTTGTTCGGAGATAACCCGTACATCCTGTTGTGAACTGGGGAGTTTGAATTTATCCCTGCATGGACAATTCGTCAAGCATCTCTAAGAATTCTGTGTGTTGATTTCGAGGATAGCCTATGTTGATTCTGGAAGGCTGAGACACCCTCTGTCTGAAGAGATTGAGCCTATGTGTGGAATCTCTGTCCCCAAGCCATAATCGTGAGACCATTCTGCCATTGTTGAACCTGTTGGAAAGCCTGTGTCTATTTTCCCCATTGGTTGTTGTGGCCACGTAGTGCTGGACTACATGGGGCTTGTTGGCCAGTTGTACAACACTCTCTCTAGGTGAGAGAGGTGATTGAGGTTGGAATAATAGGTTGTTGGCCTGTGAGCGATTCTCTCCAGGTGAGAGAGTGCGTAGAGGAAGGAGAGAACTCCTGGAAGGAACCCTGTAGCTACCACAGACCTCGGAGACTTCTAGTCCGGTCTTTTTCTGAAACCCAAGGCAAGGGAGGTTAGCAGCCGAAGGACTGTCTAGGTGACAGAGAAGGTGTATACTCATGGGGTGGAACAAGAATGTGGGGAAGGAGAGTCTGTGGGCAATGAGTATGAGTAGTTCCTGGGAGAGAATTCCTTCCTTGTGATTGTGTGTTTTCCCTATAACCTTAGCCTAGCCTATGATTCCTTACCTTGGGGTGGAGCTTAGTCCCAGCTCAGGGGTGACCCACTACTGAGCTTGATGAGCAATGTGGTCTAAGGCTGGGAGGTTCGTGGAAGGCCTGCACCTGAATGGTGGAATTACCATAGTTTCAAGATAAGTATCAACTTATGTTAAATGCTATGTTTTTCATGCCTGTGATGCTTATATTTTATCATGTATTTTGTTGTGCAGATGAATTATTGTTAATGCCAGGGAATATTTGTGTTAGCAGTAATTCTTATATTTACTCGGAGTTTAAATGTGTTTCATTTTCTTAAATGCATGTTGTTTTATAATCCAAGGGTGAGTGTTATATTTCCGCGAAGTTTGGTAACATAGAGATTAAGCCTTAACACCAGAAAAAGAGTGCTACAATTTGGTATCAGAGCCAAGGTTTCGACATTGATCCTAGATGGGTCAGTTGAGTGGTATTTGGACCGAGGGTGTGAGGAGAAATTGTGTTTGGAGGACCAATTTTGGACCCTGGAATGCTCCAGATGTGTCAAGGAGTTACTTGACATGCTTACAAGTTCAAGAGGTATAGCGGTGTTGTGAAACCACGACTGGTGTGGTATATGGCCACGAGGAGAGAGGAATCCACACCAGAAGTGTTAGAGCCTTGGGATTTGTTCGGAAAGGAAGGAGAACCCTTGTGACCGCCAGATCTAGAGATTGTGCACAGGGCTTAAAGACCCTTTGGAGTTGCACAAGAGCGTGGGAATCATGATACGCGAACTCCCGAAAACCTGAAAACCCGAGAAGATATATGTTGTAGATATGGGAGGAAGGCTCGACCATTAGATTTGGCGAAGTCGTGCTCGAGTTAGTCACGAAAACATTTCAGATTTCGCAAAGTTGGGAGATGGGAAGTGAGGAAGGTGAACACCTCCGAAACCCGAAACCCAAAATCCCAAAACAATCTACACTGTAGATCTTAGGAAGGGAGTTGACCGTCGAATCAAGTTGACGAGTAAACCATAATTTCAGGATTTCGGCAAATGGAAGTTCGAGATATGGGATACACGGACTCCGAAATGCTTGAAACCCCGAAACGCTAAAAATATCTGCGCCGTAAATCTGAGAAAAGTCTAACCATTGGATTTTTCCTTTTGAATAGACGTGGACACATGGGTGTACCACATGCTAGTAAGTCGAGGAGACAGGCGAGAGCGATGGGACCCGATGATGTCATCATAGGTGACATGGAACCAACGAAGGGTGCCACTCGCCACTATAGATGTGGAGAGAGTTGTGTTGTGTGGGCTCGGAGGATAAGTAAATCAAAATTTCGGAAGTCGGAGGTTGGAAAGGAAAGCGAGTTTGAAATTCTCAAGAACCGAAACCCTAAAACCTGAAGTCCCGAAGTCTTCAAAGACGGAAGAACCGTAGCATATTTTAAAGGGTGATAGTTGTACTGTGGGCTCGGAGAGAAAGGAAACCAAATTTTTGGAATTCGGGGATTGAGGTGACAAAGATTAGGATTTGTTGAATCATGAACTTTTGATTCATGAATTTCCAAAAAGATCTGGACCGTTAAATCCAACTCATCGAGGATCATTGGATCCTGTACAAGAAACCGTGTATTAGATTTATGGGATTGTAGCGACAAGAAGTTAGGAGTCACTACATTATGAACTCCTGGGTACCGAAGACCCGAAATCCAAAAGCGAGTGTGAGAGCCTCGTGGACCAAAACCATGAAGCCAGAAGTCCCGAAGTCCCAAAATTGCAGAGCCGTCAGAGCTCAGAAAACTTTGTGAAGTTAAAACGTTTTCTCACTCACGTTGAATTATGAATATTGGGATTTTGTAAGGGTTAAGTCCTGACAAACTTCGATTGAATGCACGTTGTGTGTGTAGATTCCAATGAGTGTCAGGACAACTGAAAGCCGACATCGAGTATGGAATTGAAAGAGCTGCAGATTGCCTCCGAAATAGAGGATGAAAGGGTAGGAAGAAATGTCAACCTGGGATTTGAAGGATCAAACTCCAATGGGCACAGAAGAGAATTAGACAAGGAAGGGCACATAATGAAAATCATTGAAGGATCATAGAAAGATTCCTAGGCTCACTGAGCTGATAGCCGAAAGCTCATGAGGGTCAGGGATCAGCAGGGTGAATTCAACTTAAAAATGTTGAAGAGCCTAGAAAGAATAGAAAGGAAATTGGAGAAGGGGAGTGACTCAAGCAAGACAAAGAGTCACAGAACCCTTGAGAGGAGAAGAAAATTGAGGAGTGGTAGCAGACATCATCGTCGCTCCCCAAAGCATTCTGGTAAGGAAGCACGCAGTAGTTCAAGCTCGGCTCCTACCATAAAACACCGAAAATCTGGAATGGATGAATTGAAAAGGGAGATGAACAAGATCAAGCCTCCAACGTTCAATGGTGAACATAAGAAGGAGGAATATGCCAAAGCATGGTTGTTGGGCATGAAGAAATATTTCCAAATGCATAATTATTCCGCTCATGCAGAAGGAAGAATTGCGATGTACCAGCTAAAAGGGAAAGCATCCATGTGGTGGGATCAATTTGTGCAAGTGCAACACATCAGAGAGAAAGATATCACTTGGAAGGAGTTTAAGAGGTATTTCGAGAAGAAATACCTGACCAAAAGATATTATGACAGAAAGATGAATGATTTCTTTGAACTCAAGCTAGGCAACATGACCATTGATGAGTACGAGCGAAGTTTCTTGGAACTGCTGAAGTATGTTCCATTCATCAAAGATGAGGGTGTCAAGATTCAGAGGTATCTGAGTGGACTACGACCTGCCATTGGTGACAAGATTCAGTATGATGATCCTAAGACTATGGAAGAAACCATAAGAAAGGCTAAATGCTTATTTGAACAGAAAAGAGAAAATCCTACCATTCGGAAGGTTTGGAACGATCAGAGGAAGTTTAAGAAGGAACAGAGGAATAAGGGAAACAAACCTCCCTTTTTTATAAATAATCCTCAAGGACATCCATCATTTAGAGAGACGAGAATGGCTAAAGTGGGAGAACAAAGGTAGAGACATACACCCATTCAGTATTGGGGCTATAAAGGAAACCACAAGTACAGAGATTGTCCCCATAAAAATGGTAAAGCGAGAACTTTTCATATTGTTCAGCAAGTTGAAACAGTGGAGGATATGGGCAGCAGAATGCCAAGGATCTATGCAGCTCTGGACAACAAGCAGGCAGAATTTCAATTGCACATGATTTAAGTGGAAGGTATGATTAACAACCAACCACTAATTATTTTAATTGATTCAGGGGCTAGCCATAGTTATGTAGATCCTAGGGTGGTGGAAAGTTTACATTTATCAAGGAGAAAACATGAAAAGTATTGGTTAGTGCAGTTGGCTACAGGGACCAAGAGGAAGGTCACTGAATTGGTTAAGTCCTGTTCAGTGGACATGAAAGGATTGAGCACTAAGGCTGAATTGAATATTCTGCCTTTAGGCTCTTATGATTGCTTAATTGGGATGGATTGGTTGGACCAAGACCATGCCCTCCTGGACTGTTGTAATAAGAGGTTTACATGCATAGACGAAGAGGGAAATTGGAAAATAGTCCAAGGAATTCCTAGAGCTGTGGTTGTTAGAGAAATCTCAACCATGTAGCGGAAGAAGTGTTACAGGAAAGGCTGTCAATTATTTGCAGCCCGTGTGGGAGAAGCATCCAGAGATGCAGTCTCAATGTTGGAAGACCACGAGGTACTTGTTATCCCTGATTTCTAGGGATAACTAGGAGATCATGTCTCAAGTCCCACAGGTCCTAGACATGGAGTACCGAGAGTAGGATTGACCTGAGCATGGCCCTTGAGGGTCCATCTTTCTTCTTCCTCATCAGACTTGTCCTGTCAGCAGCAACAACATCCATCACCTTCGACTTGGACTTGTATTGGAGAAGACTCTTGCTCCATGAGGTAATTGGTCCAGGTATCATGATATGTGTCATATTTGATCATTCTAACCTTCAGATATATGCATCAAATTTATTTCATTTCTGACGACTGCTTGGATCTTACATTAACCCACTTGAACGAGGTTGGGGGGATTGACAGGGTACCCTAGCAAGCTTGTACCCATAGGTTTTGGTTAGCCACCAGGGGGGATTTTGAGGAGCCATCGTCTGCTCCCATCATATCATCATTCTTACATCTTGTCTCCCACTCATCTATCCCATTCCCCTAGTCCGGACATTAGGATGACCTGTTTATGGGGTTACACTGTATCTTGTGGGAAGAAGGGGCTAAAGGCCCAGGAGGTAAAAGCAGCTGGTAATATATAGAAGCCATAAAAAACTAAAACATAAAGATGCCTCGCCCAGGGATCCCCAAGAAGTCAATAAAAAGCCTCTCGATAAGAAATAAGAGGGACCCGAAGAAAAATAACAAAACAAGACCTAGCCAAGAGGATGGGGGGTCTCATCATGAGCTAGCCCATTATGTTCATAGGTACCTAGCAGTATGACATTGCCATTATCTGGTTACCATGCCAGGGCAGCGACCTTTGGTTGCATGGGCAAGGGAAAGGGGGTCTCATCATGAGCCAGCCTTATCATCTTTGTGAAAGTACTTGTGGGTAACACTGTCAGCTCTGGTCACCACGCCAAGGCAGTGTCCTCTAGTTAGACCTTGAAATAAAAAGAAAGAAAAAGTAATAAAGAAAAGAAAGAATAAAGGAAATAAAGGGCTTGGAAAGAATTGCATCCATGACAGGTACAACTCGCCTCCTACAAAGGCACCCACGGATAATATCACCCCTGTCTTTCACTATGTCTGGACATCCTTAGACCATACCACCTCGTCTTACATGGCTTGGATGATATCCTCTGAAAAGTTTCCTTTTCTTATGGATGCTGGCCCAATAGGGCATTTTGTCTTTTTCTTCAATTTTGTATAGTACGTCATTGTAATGTCTTTGAGCTATTGGATGATATGCTAGGGGTTTTATGCATGCATTTGATAAAATTAATGATGAAATATGATTGACATTGCTATGATCCCTAGGACTAATGAGCCCATGGAGGGCGGAGTTTTTGATGTGTAGGACCATGCTCGATGGACAGGTACCAAGTGGACCGATACACATGGGGAGATAATTAGTTTGGACCTCCATGGGGCTGAAGAGCCCATCAGATGGTTGTTGGGACCCTATCAAGGGCAGAGACAGGACAATGATTGGTCGATCCTTTGCACAAAAGAAGAAGAAGGATGTTTTCATCCAGAATGCCTTGGCTGAGCCCAACCCAGGGGGGTTGACCCACTACAGGTGGAACGTGTCTCTTCTGATGCCCCAGGACGTCATCTAGGATCCATGATGTCACCTCCAATGTATGGCGCCTTGACAAAGCATTTTGGCACGTGTGGCAAAGTTTGGAGGCCCAGAGAGGGCCAACGTTTGTCATCTAGTGCTATGTTTTTCCCTAAAAAGGGCCAACATCTCCCTCAAAGGGGCTAGACGTCTTGCTTATTGCTCATTTAGGGTTTCATTTAGTAGTTTAATGTGAAATAGTATGATTTTTGGTTATTAGCCTTGTCGGCTATTTTTAATGACCTAATTTTAATAAAAGGTCATGAGATACTATATATTGAGGATGTTTTCCCTCATTTGAACATAACACAACTCACTCACACTCGTGAGGTCTAATTTTTGTGCCTTTCTAGGGTATATTTTCTTTCTAAGTGAGGCACACTTATTATTGGAAGGATTTTTTGCCATCTTTTGGCATTTCTCTCCAAGGAAGGTTTACAACTAGGGTTTGCACATGCTTTCTTCATGATATGTAAGTGATTTTCTTGCAAAACTTCTTAATTGAATGGTTGTAGGTTTAATTTCTTGCATTTTCTTATTAAATTGCT
>ML795724.1:202866-225578 GCA_009831015.1 Picea engelmannii | reverse complement strand
CATTGATTTTTATAGGTTGAAAGAGGGTGACGTCCTAGGCCTAGGTTATCTACACCTAGGGCCATCATCTTCTAGGGTTTGAAAGCCTTGTCTTTACAACACTTTCTCTCACCTCATCCCTTAAATTTATCATTTATGCTAGCTATTTTGCCAAGTTGACCTAAGGAAGGAGGAAAGAGCACAAGGCCTTGCTTAAGCAACACCGGAGTGAGCCTCTTTCCCCTTGGGTTTTGATTCTAGGGCCCTGCCTTTGCAGCACTTTAGAACCCTTCCCTCTAGTCTTTAAGTCTTCATCCTTTCAAAATCTTGTGCCCTTATCTTGTTTGACTCCATATACCCTAAGGCACTGATCTCTAGCCTCCAATGTTGAAGTCTTAGTGTACAAAACCACTCTCAAAACTCTAAATTTTGAAACCCTAACTAACAAACTAACCTAATTAGGGTTGACATCATAGTTGGTTATCTCATCTTGATGCAACAAGTGTTGAATATAAGCAATTAAATGATGATTTGAATCATTTATTGGGAGAAGTGTTGATTGGATACATTGTTAGCTTGATCATCTTGATAGTTATTGAGGAATTGATGCTTTTTCCCTAGCTAATTGATAAAACATTGACTTCATTAGTATCTATTGTTCTACATTTCTTATCAATTAATAGTAGATAGTCATTGAAGTACTAACCCATTGAGTTATAGCCTGCATATATATTGTACTATTGTTGTCTTGTTCCGGGCAGGTGTTTTCATTTGGGCATACACTTCTTTATTGGATGATTAGCCGGACTGTCTGACTTTGGTGGTAACCTGTGAGGGGGAAACTTTGATCTTGACTTTATACCTTAGCCTCTTCAAAACCCCAGGTTGTCGGGGACGTCTCCCCTAGGATAACCTCCCTAAATAGAAAGAACCTTCCCATTAAGGTGACATTGGTTGGGAAAGGTTCTTGTTACGCTAGTTTGGTCTCTATCCTTTAGCCTTTGATATAAACTACAAACTGTGCGATAATAGTACTCAAAGAGTTCAAGGACATATTTCAAGAGGTACTTGGACTACCTCCAAAGAGGGACATCGATTTTTCTATAAATTTGATGCCTGGAGCAGCTCCAGTTTCGAAGGCTCCTTATAGAATGAGTACTCCAGAGCTAAAAGAGTTGCAATTGTAGCTCGAAGAGCTACTAAATAAGGGGTACATTCGCCCTAGCGTGTCACCTTGGGGAGCCCTGGTCCTATTTGTGAAGAAGAAAGATGGGACGTTGAGGTTGTGCATTTATTTCCGACAGTTGAATAAAGTAACTGTCAAGAACAAGTATCCTCTGCCAAGGATTGATGATCTCTTCGATCAGTTGAAGGGTGCGAGAATATTCTCAAAAATATATCTCAGATCGAGATATCACCAAGTGAGAATAAATGATGAGGACATCAATAAGACCGCCTTTAGAACAAGGTATGGTCATTATGAGTTTACAGTGGTGCCATTTGGATTGTCAAATGCATCTGCTATTTTCATGTGCTTAATGAATGGTGTATTCAGGGACTATTTGGACAAGTTTGTCATAGTCTTCCTGGATGACATCTTGGTGTATTCCAAGTCAGAGGAAGAGCATGAGCAACACCTAAGAATGGTGTTTCAAGTGTTGAGAGAACACCATTTGTACGCCAAGCTGAGCAAATGCTCATTTTATCAAAGGCAGATCCATTACTTGGGACATATTATTTTAGAAGAAGGGATCGTTGTGGATCCTGAAAAAGTTGAGGCCATCCAAGAATGGTCAGCACCAAGGAATTTGGCAGAAGTTAGATCTTTTATGGGTCTGGCAGGATACTACAGAAGGTTTATAGCCGGATTCTCAAAGATAGCTCACCCTATCACTTCCTTGCAAAGGAAGGAGAAGAAGTTTCAGTGGACTAAAGAGTGTGAGAGCAGTTTCCTGTGACTGAAGCAACTGTTAACCAGCGCTCCAATCCTGAAGATTGTAGATCCAAATATGAATTTCATGGTGTGCATAGATGCATGTAAGGAGGGGCTGAGAGGAGTTCTCAACCAAGAGGGATTTGTAATCTGTTATGAGTCCCAAAAGTTGAAAGAGCATGAAAGGAATTATGCCACTCATGATTTAGAGTTGGCAACAATCATCCACGCATTGAGGAAATGGAGACATTACCTCATGGGAAGGAGATTCGAATTGAGAATAGACCACAATGGTCTGAAGTATTTATTTGATCAACCGACTTTAAATGCTAGGCAAACCAGATGGTTGGAGTCTCTGTGTGAATATGACTTTGATATCAAGCATACCAAAGGGAAAGAAAATAAGGTGGTTGATGTACTCAGCAGAAAAGTGCATGAATTACATACTACATCCATTAGCATGTATAGGATTGAGATTAAGAACAGAATTCTGGAAGCTGCAAATGTTGATTTGTAGTTCAAAGATTTGGTAGCAAAGCTACGACAGCGTGAGAGACCACAGACCAAGGAAAGTTACACCTTGGAAGACGATGGATTACTTCTGTATAAAAACAGAGTGTACATACCCAATGTCCAAGAATTGAAGCTGGAAATTCTAAAAGAAATTCATAACGTGGCTTATGTTGGACATCTTGGATATCAGAAGACTATGGCAGCAGTCAAAAGCCATTACTTTTGGCCGGGTTGGAAGAAAGAAATCACTGAATACATCACCAGATGTATGGAGTGCCAGAAAGTTAAGGCTGAGCATAGGAACCCAACAGGGTTGTTGTAGCCTTTACCCATTCTTGAGTGGAAGTGGGAAGTGGCGACGATGGATTTTATCACAAGATTGCCCAGAACAAGCAAGCAACATGATTCAATCATGGTGGTGGTGGACAAGCTTACAAAAGCTGCCCATTTTATTCCACTGAAAACCACTCAGAAGGTAGCAGATGTTGTTGATATCTTCTTAAAAGAAGTGGCACGCTTACACGGAGTTCCTAAAACAATTGTGTCTGATAGGGACTCGAAATTCACCTCGAATTTTTGGAAAGGACTGTTCAAAGGATTCGAAACGAATATGAACTTTAGTACAACGTATCATCCTGAGTCTGATGGACAGAAAGAGAGAGCGAATAGAGAAACAGAAGACATACTGAGAACGTATGTGATGGACAAACCAGGAAGATGGGAAGACTACCTGCATTTGGTAGAATTCGCCTACAATAATGGGTATCATGCATTGTTGAAGATGAGCCCATTTGAAGCACTTTATGGAACAAATTGCAACACTCCAGTGAGTTGGGATAATCCAGCTGACAGAGCAGTAGTTGGGCCAGAATTGCTCAAAGAGATGGAAGATCAAGTGATAAAAATTAAACAGAATCTAAAAGCTACCCAGTACAGGCAGAAAAGTTACACTGATAGTAATAGAACCCATAGAGAATTCAAAGTGGGTGACCATGTTTTCCTGAAAGTGAAAACTAACAGGAGTTCCCTAAACTTGGGAAGTTGCACCAAGTTGGCAGCAAGATTTTGTGGGCCGTTTGAAATCCTGGAAAGGATTGGGCCAGTTGCATACATGCTTGCATTACCTACATCTATGACTGTACATAATGTGTTTCATGTTTCACTGCTTAAGAAATATATACCTGATGCTAATCATGTTATCGATTGGAATCTGATTCAGGTGGAACCAGAAGGTGTCCTGTAAGTGCATCCTGTGCACATATTGGAAAGGAAAAGCAAACAGCTCTGGAATCGAGCTATAAGGCTTGTAAAGGTCTAGTGGACCTGGTACGGTCCTGAGGACGCAACATGGGAGCATGAATATGTTATGCGGGCAGAGTACCCGCATCTTTTTTAAAATTTTGAAAAGCTTGCAAATGTTGTGTAAAGTTGCATTGAGGACAGTGCAGAAATAAGGGAGGGGGGTTGTAATGTCCCCAAGGTCGAGCTCAGTTGTAAATCTGATGTATGAAATGAATTGTAAATATTTGTTATAGGTTGGTGAGCCAAGTTTGTATAAGTCAGTAAGCTTATGTGATTGTTAGGCTAGAGAGCCTAAGAGTTGAAGGCCAAGAGCCTGATTTTGTACCTGTATGTATGCAGCACATTAATAAAATATAAACACTGTCGTGTGCAGGCCGACACGATGAATGAGTGATGGGGAACTAATCATCCATAGAGAGGGTAAGGGATTAGGGGCTGGAAGGTGGGAAAAGGGGCTAAGTGTTAATCCTAGGGGGCTTAAGCCTTGGGAATAATATTTTAATATTATTTCAAAATACATGTGAATAATATGTTTTTACCCTAAGGTCTTTTGGAATGACATGTGACATCCAAATGGAAGGAACACATGCTGAAGGAATGCATGCAGTTCCAAGGGTGACAAGTGTCAACCTTGGTGCATGCAAATAAAACGACCAAGACAAGCCGTGAGAGGGGTTCCTCCTCCATTCTACTTGATTGCCTGAGTGTAAATCGTCCGACCTCTACAGAGTTACCCTCGTGCATCCTCTGAAGTGGGAAAAAGGCCTATGTTTGTTCGGAGATAGCCCGTACATCCTGTTGTGAACCGGGGAGTCTGAATTTATCCCTGCGTGGACAATTCATCATGCATCTTTGAGAAGTCTATGTGTTGATTTTGGGGATAGCCTATGTTGATTATGGAAGGCCGAGACACCCTCTGTCTGAAGAGATCGAGCCTATGTGTGGAATCTCTGTCCCCAAGCCATAATCGTGAGACCATTCCTCCATTGTTGAACCTATTGGAAAGCCCGTGTCTATTTTCCCCGTTGGTTGTTGTGGCCACGTAGTGCTGAACTGCATGGGGCTTGTTGGCCAGTTGTACAACACTCTCTCTAGGTGAGAGAGGTGATTGAGGTTGGAAGAACAGGTTGTTGGCCTGTGAGCGATTCTCTCCAGGTGAGAGAGTGTGCAGAGGAAGGAGAGAACTCCTGGAAGGAACCTTGTAGCTGCCACAGAGCTCGGAGACTTCTAGTTCAGTCTATTGCTGAAACCCAAGGCAAGGGAGGTTAGCAGGCGAAGGACTATCTAGGTGACAGAGAAGGTGTATACTCTTGGGGTGGAACATGCATGTGGGGAAGGAGAGTCTGTGGGAAGTGAGTATGAGTGGTTCCTGGGAGAGAATTCCTTCCTTCTGACTGTGTGTTTTCCCTGTAACCTCAGCCTAGCCTAGGATTCCTTACCTTGGGGTGGAGCTTAGTCCCAGTTCGCGAGTGACCCACTACTGAGCTTGATGAGCAGTGCGGTCTAAGGCTGGGAGGTTCATGGAAGGCTTGCACCTGGTTGGTGGAATTACCACGGTTTCAAGATAAGTATCAGCTTATGTTAAATGTTATGTTTTTCATGCCTGTGATGCTTATATTTTATCATGTATTCTGTTGTGTAGATGAATTATTGTTAATGCCAGGGAATATTTGTGTTAGCAGTAATTCTTATATTTACTATAAGTTTAAATGTGTTTCATTTGCTTAAATGCATGTTGTTTTATAATCCAAGAATGAGTTTTATATTTCCACAAAGTTTGGTAACAGAGAGATTAAGCCTTGGCACTAGAAAAAGTGTGCAACACCGCTCAAAACTTTCCTTGTTTTTTTGTAACAACACAACTACAATAGTATGTTCTGAAGCAAAAGAAAAAATTAGAAACTCTTTCATGTAATCTGGACTTGCCAAGACTGGTGCTTCACTTATTACTTTATTGATGCATTGAAATGACGCTTTGGCTTCACTGGTCCACCTCACCTCGTTGTCCTTTTTTAGCATATTTTTTATCAATTTCACAATCTCAGGGAAGTTGGGGATGAATCTCCTCAAGAAATTTATTTTTCCTAAAAAAGAATGAATTTCTTTTACATTTCTAGGAAGATTTATAGTGTTTATTGCTTCAACTCTTTTTGGATCAATTTTGATCCCCTCTTTAGACACAATATGGCCCAAGAGTTTACCTTCTCGCATCACGAAATGGGATTTCTTGGGGTTGAGTGACAAACCAAATTTACAACATTTCTCAAAGGTTTGTTTAAGGTGCATTAGATGTTCTGCATTGGACTTGGAGAACACGGTCAGGTCATCAAGATAGATAACGACGAATTTATCTCTTTCACCCACGAAAGCGATATCCATGGCTCCCTGAAAAGTGGCCCCTACATTCATCAAACCAAAGGGCATTTTATCGTACATAAAAGTACCCCAAGGGGTAGTGAAAGTAGTTTTTTCTTTATCGTCCTGATGCAGTCCGATCTGATTGTAACCTGAAAAACCATCAATCATAAACATTCGGTTAGCTCCAACTACTTTTTCTAAAACGTGATCCATCTTAGGCAATGGGTAATTGTTTTTGAGTGATGATCGATTCAAGTTTCTGAAATCCACACACAGTCTGATCTCGCCATTTTTCTTTCTTACTGGGACCAAATTGGCTACCCACTCAGAGTATCTCAATGAAACTATGATTTTAGCATCCAGGAGTTTTTTGAATTCTTTTTCTATCACCGGTAACAGGATAGGGTTAATCTGCATAAGTTTTTGTCTAAAAGGTTTGATGCCTGGTTTTAGTGGAATTTTATGTTCCATGATAGTCGTATCATAAGTTCTCAACTCGTCATAAGACCAGGCAAAAACATCTTTGTATTTTTAAAGCAAATCGACATATTTACTCTTGATTTCGGGAGACAGGTACTAGGATACTTTCACCAGTCTGGGACTCTCCTCGGTACCTATATTGCAATCTTCGACCTCCTCTAGCTGAGGCTGTAAGGTAGTCTTCAAAGGGATGTCAACATGACTGAAAATCCTTTCTAAGGGAATCAGGTCCTTGGGTATCTGATTATTTTTTAAAACCAACATTCGTTGATTTGCGATTTTATCCTGGAACTCTTGGGGGTATTCCCCTTCCTGCATGATCCAAATAGGATCATTTCGGTTCTCTTGGTCAACGTGGGTTTTAGCGAACTCATCTATTGTTTCTAAAAAAATTCGGAGTTGTTCATCGTCCTCAAAGACTTGCCAATGTTGTATGTTATTGGGTATTGAAGGTCTATGTCTCATCTGTATATGATATTTAAGTTTGAAAGCAGTGGGAGGTATGAAAGTCGAAGCTGCTTTGGCTAAAGCAGCTGCCTGCTGATTCGTAGAGATCACTTTTTAGAGTAATAAACATTACCTTTACTAGACATCATGAACTCCAGTGGTTCTTCCATCCTCTTGGAGTAACACCAATGGGTTCATTTTACTCGAGATGGTTCCCTCATGTACCATCTCTCTTTCTTACTAAGTTAAACTTAGAACCACTTTCTTCTTCAAGATCCCTTGTTGGTTTTCCCTTCAAGAAAATCACATACTTGCTTCAATATTTTTGACTTTTCATCCTGGAATATTTCAATGTATACAACACTTGTGAATTGCACTCAACATTCTCCCTATAATCAACAATCCCTTCATGGCTTCCACATATTTTTTAGTGTTGTCAAAAACTCAAAATCACTTGTCATCCACTTAGTATTACCTTTTTCTTACTTTCTCTAATTACTCCTAGAATTATTTCATTCTATAATTCACTTATATTTATGTAATTCCTTTCCTCAAAAGTATAGTTGTGTACTTCTATATCTTCTTTGCACATGAGGCATTACTTTTAGACATCTGTTGGAATTCTTTGGAATGCATGTACCTTCAATAATTCACCGTTGAATTTATAACATTCTTGCCATACTTCCATTACACCATTTATGTTAACAATAATGGAGGCACTACCCCCAAAACTATACGACTGATCCTTGGAAACATTTCCCTTATATTCATGTATACACTCTACCTTTCTCTATCAAAAGGATAGCATTTTGACATGTCTATTCTTTTAGATTATTTCTTCCCACAATATATTTCTTATCTTTACATTGACACCCTTTATAGTGAATGTACCTTCACTACTTCTTCTAGTAATATTATGAAGCCATTATTCCATATGAACCTATGGTACATATGTTATCATGTATTGTAGATGGATTTCATACTTATCATCCACATATGATATGCATGACTGCCTGATGAATTATGTCCGGAAACAAGGATTCCATTAAGGTTTTTTTTATGTTGCTCATCAAACCCAACTACCTGATCAACAACTTCTTAAGAAACCAAATGATTGTTTTATCTCATTGATTCATGTTTAGTCGATATTATTATCATCCTCCCTTGAATAGGTCTTACAACCATCCTCATAACCATTTTCTTAATCATAATCATACTCATGTTTCCTTCCTTATGGAAAAAATCAACAAGAAATCATTCTTGTCCAACTGCTATCAAATTATTTACGATCCAAAATATATCTGGAAAATCATTACATCATCCAGGGAAATAAAATGACCAAATTCAACTTCTTTTGTCCCTTAATCTATTCTTGGTCAATAAACCTTTATTAGGGTAAGCCTTTCCTGGATACCCTTTTACTACTTCCTGAGCATACTAATCCATACCCATATGATTATCATCCACCTCTAGATGTCAATTTGACTCATTGGTCATCTAGAAATGATCCAGTAAGTCCTTATAAAGACTCTAATATCATCCCTTCATAAATCATTACAACTTTATAAGGAAATAACAGTAGCATTATCAACATTTCATTCATTCTTTTGAACTTAAGCATCCCTTAACCAGATGCTGCTATTTTAACCATTCACATTCACGTTTCTGTGTGGATATTGGACTCCTCTATCCAAGACTTTTCCAATGGGTTCATATTAGATTTAATACATCGGTCCTGTAATTAATCTTTGGCCCATCGAGGCCTAGTGTTGAAACTAGAGCTATGATACCACTTTGTAACATACCCAACCCCTAGTTAAGTACATTTTGAGGGATGGGGTGTCAAAATTTTATTTTTTCCCAACTATTCCATCTTTCCAATTAAACCCTGTAGATTAATTCTTCTCGTCGAGATATTTCCAATGAATGTAACCATGCTCAATTCCAAGCTTCGGATCAACAGTTACAGCCTTCCAAAGTTTTTGGTCTCTTCAACATCAATTCCTTCATGCTGCCACATGGCCTCCACATGGCACCTTGTTACACGTTCCATCCCACATGGGACATATGTGGCATCTGCCACATCATTCCTCAGACCCGCACCTTGTTGGTATTCCAAACAATGTTTCTCATTTCTATCGAAACCCTCCCATCGAAGTGCTTCCACTACAAACTGCTCTACACACTTTGATAGTTGAGTTTGATGGAATCCACCTTTGATCGATCGAATAGTCCTAGTGATCAGATAATCAATGACTATGATTTCGTTAGAGTTCTAAATTACACATGGGTTAAGAACCTCTCCTAACCTCTTCGTAATTGAGCAGGTGGATCCCACAATAAATCGATGACTATTCTGCATCGTGGCCACCCTTTGATTGAAAACCCTGATCAATCCTCGGAGTAATCCTATCGGAGTACTTCCTCCTCTAGAATCGCATCCCACTTCAACTAACCTCCTCTAATGGATGACTGAGATCTATCACTAATATATCCAAAGGATAAAATTTAGCCACATGTATTGAGGAATAATACTAACAGGGTCTACGAATTATGGGCTTCCACATGTTCTTCTATGGACACATTGGCACACCTCGTCATCTTGACGTCACTCCCCCTTAGCCTCTCTTAAGTGAAGACTTACGTGGAAGCCAAGTTTCCACCCAAAACACATGGTAGTACCCAAATCTGCCACTTGGCCAAACACATGGTATTCATGCCACATCATTTTTCACCCCCTCAAAGTGCCATAACACATTTCCATGTGGCCCAATAGCCACCTAACTTGTGGACCATCCACATGAACTAACGTGGTGTACACATCATCGCATATCACTAGCACTTCCTTCTAGGTGCTAACACTTGTCCTCTATGCAATGGGTGGGTGACGTCATCCTTGTTAGTGTGACATCACCTTCCTCCTAGCCTCATCCAAGAAAGACCCATCAGGATCAACGATCATAATTACTTTCCGCTGGGATATGATGGATAGTCAATATTGCTCCTCGGAGTATTCCCTTTGGAGTTCTCCAAAATTCTTTCCCTATAATTCTTCAATGGATACAAGCTCTAGCCAACGCTCAAAAAATTACAATGTTGAATCCAACCAATGGGCATGATTAAAGCATCTATCCAAGGGCTTGGACTCGACATGGACCCACCCTTATTATCTCGAACAATTATAGGGTGCCAAGTGGTTTCCTTATATACATAGGCTCTTTCTATTAGTGTGACATCACCTTTCCTCTCTCTCACATATAAGGATTCCCACATCGATAAATGGTCGAGATTACATCTCAGTTGGTCTTTGATCGATGATTTCCACATGCCCACTTCTTGATCGACGATCTCCTCCTTCTTACATGACCTCGGGTTTTGACCATAGGCTACGTCTTTTGTCCATTGATGATATCCTCCTTCTTACGTGACCTCAGGTTTTGACCATAGGATTTCTTGTGAGAAATACCAAAGAATTTCTCGTGAGAATTATGTTCATATTTTTGATGTAACTACGAAAGATATTATTTTGTATTTGTATTGGTCAAACCTCGAGAAGGTTATTGTAATCTTATTGTATAAATTGGCTCAAAAGAAATTATTATTTTATTGTTATCCTTATTGTAAAATTCAAAACGGCCCCTCGTAGGCTTACGTCTTTTCGGGAGTCAAGTTATGTGTATAAATATAGGTCGAGTTCCTCTCATTTGTACACACACACAACTCACCTTCTCTTGTGTATTTAGAGCATACAAAGTAAGGTCTAGCACATGAGATCTTGGTTTCTTGGTCTTTGGTATCTCAGTATTGGTTTATTTGTGGAGAGTTATGATGTGACATTGTATTGGTTGAAGGAATCTATATTGAAGAATTGGTTGTTGGGTTTTCTCCCCCATGAGGGTTTCCTCGGATATATCTTGTGTTCTATGATTTTTGATATTTCAGTGATCCTATTACATGCAATTGTTAATGAATGATAAAGAATATAATTGTAACCTCTAAAATTAGAACATGGTATCAGGGCAGGCCTAAATAGAAGACAATTTGCAGATCTAGAAAACAAAATGAGCCATTTTTATTGATAGGAGTGGTTTCTAGACAAGACAAGACCACCAACAAGTCTTCCCTAGTGGAGTACATCATTTCCATGGATCAGATATTTAGAATCCAAAATTTGTGATTTAGGGGCAGGATGACTACCGAAACCAAGATTGATGAGAAGTTGGAGGGAGATGAAAAATTCAGAGCCTGGAGGTACATAGTATCCCTCCTCCTAGAACAAAATGATTTAGAGAATTTCACTAAAGACGAGGTTTCAAAACTAGAGGGAGATGAGGCTAAAGCAAAGCACAAGAATGATATGGTCAAAGAAAAGAGGATTATTGCAGAATCCATTAAGGACCATCTTATTCATCACATATCTACATTATCCACTCCAAAAGAAATGATGGATTCCTTAACTCGAATGTTTGAAGGAAACAACATCAATTAAAGAATTACCTTGAGAACTTAGTTAAAGAATGTGAGGATGCAGAAATCAGAACCAATCCACTCTTACTTCTCAAGAGTGAACCAAATCAAGGAGAAGATAAAATCCATTTGTGATATAGTGAATGGATAAGAAATGGTGATGACCACCTTGAATGGCCTCCCAAGGTCATGGGATGCATTTATTCAAGGGATATGCTCAAGAAGGAAGCTACCCAAGTTCAATAAGCTATGGGAAGATTGCAACCAAGAAGAAGCAAGGACAACAACAAGAGAAGAGAAGATGGCATATGATGATAAATCCCTAGCCATCCACACTAGGAAAGGAAAGAGAAATAAAGAACCCTCCTCACCCAAGAAGTTTCAGAAGGGTCGAAGAAATAACCCAAACATCAAATGTTTCTGTTGTAAGAAAATGGGACACGTTGCTAGGAATTGTTCTCTCATTCAGAGACCAAGGGAAACGAAAGGAGGTAAAATGCATCATGTTCATATAGTTGAAGATGATGAGCCATCCAAGAAGGTTGCAAAGGAAGGTGAGTCAAGTGATGAGGAGTATGTTCTTATCTCATCCCTTACAGGAACTGTCACTCATGGAAGTGACATTTGGTTGGTGGATAGTGGTGCTTCCAAGAACATGATAGGTTATAAAGACTCCTTGTCTAACCTTACTCTTAAGGATTCACTACACAAGGTGAAATTGGGATATGACTACCAGTATCCGATCAAAGGAGTAGGAGAACCCTCCTACAAGGTAGACTCAGGAAAGCCAATGAAGATGAAGGAAGTTCTCTGTGTTCCTCGATTGAAGAAGAACCTTCTCTCGATTTTAGCATTGGATGAGAAAGGTTAGAGAGTTTCATTTGTTGATGGACAAGTTCGTATGTGGCCTAGAGGGAAGACTTTTTATGATGTTGTGGTGATTGGAGTTCAAGAGGGAGGACTCTACAAATTGAAAGGGCAATCAGATTCAACATTAATTCATGACGTCGTGAATCCCGACAAATTATGGAATAGGATATTTGATATCCTACATTACAAGGCCCTACCAAGTGTGAGCAAGATGATGACGGGACTACCAGAGATCCAGGAAAAACCAGACGACGTGTGCAAATATTGTGCAGAGGGAAATAATGTGAAACACTCCTTTCCCAACAATGATATCAGATCCAAAACAGTATTGGACATCGTGCACTCAGATGTGTGTGGACCGATGTCAACAACTTCACTAAGTGGAGTGGAATATAAAGACCTTGCGATCATATAATGGAGGAGAATTCACTTCAGAGGAATTTAAATAATATTGCAAGGAAGATGGGATTAAGAGAGAGATTTCTACTCCCTACAATCCTCAGCAGAATGGAGTAGTAGAAAGGAATAATCGAATGATCATGGAAGCCGTGAAGTCTATGATCCATGATCAAGATATACCTATGCATCTATGGGCACAAACAACAAAGACCGCAGTGTACATGCAGAACATAAGTCCCCACAAAGTACTTGAAAACAAGACACCAGAGGAGATGTTTTCAGGAGAGAAGCCGAAAGTCATCTATCTAAGGATATTTGGCTACCCCATATTTTTTCATGTCCCCAAGGAAAAGAGGACAAAATTGGATCCATCCAGAAATAATGGAATATTTGTTGGTTACAGTGACACATCGAAGGCATATAGGATATATATTCACGGTCATTGGAAAGTTGAGATTAGCTGAGATGTCACCTTCCATGAGAGTGCATATTTCAACAAATCAAAATGTGATTGTGCAAAAGAGGTTCATGAGGAGGAGAATGAAGTTACTAGAGTTCCAGAGGCAAAATCATTTGAACCAACAGAATTCATTCATAAGGATAATGACATGGAAGAACCTCAGAGGCCAACAAAGATTCTTTCTCACAAGAGAAGACTATCTTAGGCATATGAGATCATCAAAGATGCAGAAAGATATGGTGCCCTAGAAAAATATCTCAAGGAAAGTAAGAAGCCGAAACCGTATTCTGGCTATGGGGCATGTTTGTGTGATATCATGGATACAAAACCATCCAGTTATGAAGAGGCTATAGAAAAGAGGGTATGGAAGGATTCCATGGGGGATGAATATTAGTCCATAGTAAAGAATGATGTCTAGACGTGGTCCCTAGACCAAAGGAGAAATAAGTAGTAAGTTCAAAATGGATCTACAAGACGAAATATGCAACTGATGACGGTATTGAAAAGTATAAGGCTAGATTTGTGGCTCAAGGATTCTCTTAGAAGGAGGACATTGACTATGAGGAGACATTTTCTCCTGTGGAGAGATATACCTCAATCAAGACTATATTTTCGTAGGCCACAATAATGAAATGGAAGGTGCATCAGATGGATGTGAATACAACTTTCTTGAATGGTGAAATAAAAGAGGAAGTATATGTGGAGCAACCACAAGGGTTCGAGGCACATGATAGGGAGACGCATGTGTGCATATTGAAGAAGGATTTATATGGATTAAAGTAGGCACCTAGAGCATGGTATGGCAGGGTCGATAGTTTTCTGACGAGCTTAGGATTTACAAAGAACAGTTTAGATCCTAAACTTTACTTTAAGGTTGTCGATGATGGTCTCATAATACTATTGTTGTATGTGGATGAAATGTTTCTAACAGGTGTGGAAAAGCTCATCTCAGAGTGTAAGAGAAAAATAGTTGATGAGTTTGAGATAAAAGATCTCGAGATGATGCATTACTTTTTGGGTCTTGAGGTATGGCAGAGATAGGACGAGATCTTTCTAAATCAAGGGAAGTATGTAGTGGAAATAATGAGGAGGTTCGGGATGTTGGATTGCAAGGAAATGACTAAACATATGGTATCAAATCTAAAGTTGTTGCAGAATACGACTTCAGAGACTGTGGATGTTACTTTATACAGGTAGATGGTGGGTTCATTGATGTACTTGACGAACATGAGACTGGATATATGTTTTGTTGTGAACACCCTAAGTCAGTATATGGAGCAGCCTAGGCAGTTTCATTTGATCGCAACAAAATATGTGATGAGGTACCTTAAGGGTACATTGGATTATGGTCTCAGGTACGTGACAGACCATGAGTTCGGGTTATATGGATATTCAAATTTAGATTGGCCCATAAGTATTCTTGATCGAAAGAGTACTTCGACATATTACTTCAGTCTAGGCTCTAGTATGGTTTCATGGAGCAACATGAAGCAATCATGTGTAGAACTCAACATGACTGAGGTTGATCATGTGGAATCGTCTATATCATGTAGAGAAGCAGTGTGGCTTCAGAAGATGTTGTTTGAGTTATTTGGTCTCAAACTGGAGGCGACTTACATTTGGTGTGACAACCAGAGTTGCATGAAGTTGTTAGAGAATCTAGTGTTCCATGACAAGTCGAAGCACATTGAGATCAAATATCACTATGTCAGGGATATGGTGCAGAGGGGAGTAGTGAGGCTCCAGTACATGACCACTGAGGAGCAGGTTGTAGACGTGTTGACCAAGCCACTGTTGAGGACAAAGTTTGATCACTTCAGGGACAATCTTGGCGTGGTCCCTCTTCAGAGGGAGTGACGAGGTACATATGCATTGTAGGGTAGTGGATATTGTGGTGACATGTTGTAGCTATTTGATAGCTACCCAAGGCCTTGATGCATTGGTTGTGAAGTCACAGGGGTGCATATGATGAGGTACATATGCATTGCGAGGTAGTGGATATTGTGGTGACATGTTGAAGCTATTTGAGAGCTACCCACAGGCCTTGGATGCATTGATTGTGAACTCATGTTGTACTATGAATATCTGATGTTGTATAGATTCATATATTCAATAGTCAATGGTCATGAGCTCATGTGGCAACAAAAAATACCTTCCTAGTTAAGAGGGAGTGTTGATATTTTTGATGTAACTACATAAGATATTCTTTTGTATTTGTATTGGTCAAACCTCGAGAAGGTTATTGTAATCTTATTGTATAAATCAGCTCAAAAGAAATTATTATTTTATTGTTATCCTTATTGTAAAAGTCAAAACGACCCCTCTTAGGGTTGTGTCTTTTCGGGAGTCAAGTTATGTGTATAAATAAAGGTCGATTTACTCGCATTTGTACACACACACAACTTGCCTTCTCTTGTGTATTTGGAGCATAGCAATGAAGGTCTAGTGTAGGAGGTCTTAGTTTCTTGGTCTTTGGTATCTTGGTCTTGGTCTATTTGTGGAGATCTATAATGTGATATTGTATTGGTTGAAGGAATCGATACTGAAGAATTGGTTGCTGGTTTTTCTCTCCCATGAGGGTTTCCCATGATATATCTTGTGTTATGTGATTGTTTATCTTTCAATGAACCTATTACATGCAATTGTTAATGAATGTTAAAGAAGATAGTTGTAACTTCTAAAATTTGAACAAATAATCCCTGGCCTCTTCCCCCTCCTTGGGAGAATGATGGTACAAATGAGAAATTGCACTAAGATTTCCCAATATATTTTCCATATTCATGAGATGACACTTTTCACCTCATAAATCTCCCTTGCACCCACTTGGTGGTTAGTTCCCTTTATTTTTGGGAACTTAGGATAACATAATGTATATGTATCCATAAATTAGGCTTTTTAGAAAGTATTATTAAAATATTATTTTCTCTTAAGCCCCCTAGGCTTATCCCTTTTCCTATCTAGTGGAGTTTATTCGCCTTACTCTTTTTGTCCGGTCACTCTGCAACAATGGTGTGATTTTATTAATATCCAATTGTGATTTCATAATACAAAGAATAGGCCTACAATCCTTTTAGCATCTGTCTCACCAACCTATTTACTAAATAGACACTTTGGCCTCAAAGTATCACGGATCACCATCCTATATGCTCAATTACAACTGGGGTCAACTTGGGGTATCACAATTTATAAGTGGATTTGTTTCTTTGAATACTTCTAGATAGAAGTTGTTGGTTCATGTCTTCCAACTTATTTCTAAACATTTCTATGCCTACTCATAGAGATGACTTTCCCATCCCATGAGTCACACATCACCCTCATGAGATTCTTTTCCTCATTTAGTGCAAGTTCTGCTTCCATCAATACAATTTTACATTCAAGGTGTAGGAGTATTCCCCCTATCTACTTGTGCATATTAATTCCATTCATCACCTATTGTCTTGTTCTACTCTTTCTCTTGTCATGGATGCATATTTTATGTGAGAATCCTTGTTTATTTACCTTTGCAAGCACTTTATTCTCTCAACCAACTCTAAAATATCTTCCATGCTTTCCTTTCCATTGGACCCTGGAATTATGGTCCACAATAGACCCAAACTATCCTTATTTAATTCATATGATCCTCCTATCAATATGCCCTTGACATAATACTCTATCCTTGAATGTTCCCTTGTTCATCAACAATTACCCTGTTATTAAAATCTCAACCCCTATTTATTTCTGGGCTAATGCACTCCAAAGGTGTCTTTATATGATCCGAATTATTTTTGGCACGAAATGAGAGCGAAGATATAATAAAGAAATGTACAGAGATATCACAGATATCCAATAATATAACAAAAATGTATCATAGATGCAACCATAAACACAAAGATACAATAATAAACAATTTTCTATTAATGAGCGAAAATGTACAAAGACTATAAAAATACAGAGTGAAAGACTCACTAGAATGGTGGCAGCTTATGTTTGAGAAGAGATGTGTTCGCTACTTGCATTCACAAGAAGATGATTTTACAATGAGGCTCCAAAGGCCTTTTTATCATAAATAAAATTCAAAACCCTAACCCTGGAAGATGAAAAGCCAACAGTTTTGTGGACCCCGTTTTGGGTAGTTTGGTGTATCAACATTCCGGGGTCGTAGCTTTGGCATACGATCTTTGTTTGGGAAAAACAATAGCTCGTTGGAAAGGTATCATCGAGGAGATTCACTTTTGGGGCTCAATTAGAGCCTTTGGATATCATTGAGAATCTAAATCCCAAAAAACCTTCATTTAGGCCCTCAAAATGGCCTGGGAAGTTAAAAGCTACTAAAAATAGTAAATTACCAAAATTGCTAGAAAATTGTTTTGAGCCAGTTGGAAAAGGTGGGTGGCCACTGATACCCACTTGGATCATTATACCTCTACATAGGAATCATCAAGATAATTTAAACTCTTTCTTATCCAACAATCATCGCTAGAATATACCTCTATCATCTGTAAATGCTTTTCCAAAATTGACATTATCTGGAAAACTTTCACATTGAGAAATTACATGGTTCACGAAGTCTAATTTCCCTTTTTCCTGAAGACTTATAACACAACTAAATGATTCCTAGGAGAACCTAAACCTTGCATCATGTTTTCCTCTATATTACCTTTCCAATGGATATACTCATACCTTATTATGATTTCGGAGCTAAACGTTATCACCCTATGAAATCAACAATTTCGACCTTTTTGCACTTGTTTCACTAGCACAATAAATCTCAGAGGCTAACTTCTTCCACTTGTAGAAGAAAAATATGGTCAGAATAGGAAATTTTTTATATTGGGCATAGATAATATTCAATATTTTTGAGACACAACAATTTTCATATCTGGAAATGGATCCTCCAATCAAATCATGCACGATTATGGAATTGGAAAATTTTCACCTTTACATTTCCTCCATACTTTTATCCAAAATTTATTATGTCCCAAATGGAGCGAAATTGATCCCTGAGGTGTAGGACACTCGGTGATGGAGTGTGCTTTTAAGGCACTCTGTGATGTTAAGTCACTGGTTCAAAACCTGCGGGGACAAAAAATCCAACCACGTTAAGGGTTGGTGTGGGTCAGGCCGAGTGTGATCCCCAGGTGATTTTGACGACTTAGATGCGCCTGAGTCGCAGTTTCTCAAGACATAGGCTAGTCTCGCAGGTCACAGAAAGACTAGCAAACAAAAAAAAATGGAGCAAAATTGGAAAAAAAATCCTTCAAGACAAATTTGTTTGGATTGATAAGTAGATGAAAATTTGACTAAACAAAATTTTATGGATTGGTGATTTACGATCCCTTTTCCTCCCCTGAAGATTTTAAAAATCCCTAAAAAGTGCCCGAGAATAGTGGATTTTTCTCTGTTTGATCACCTCCATTCCAACTCCTTTAGACTTTCACTAGAATCCCAACTGGGTATCCTCATGCATAATTTTTGGACTCCCTATAAAAAATTGACCTTTATCTAGGCCCTGGTTACTAAGCACGGCCCAAATCTTCAAAAGTAACTAATTTGCATTTTTTGGAAAATTGAATCAGATTTGGCCCATGGCCCTCATTGACACTTTTGTAGCCCTCATCACTTTGGACACACCCCTTAAATTTTATCGGAATATGAGTTGCAATGCTCCAAACTTGTTTTTTATGTAAACTTTTATATTTTCTCATTTCCTTTCGTCCTCTTCTATTCCTCTTCTTTCTCCTTCTCTTCCTTTATCTACTTCCCTTCTTCAGTGATCACTAAAAACACATCATTGATGGTTGACAAAAAGGTCTAAAGTTTACATTTTCGGCATCCCTTGAAAAACTCCATTGACGATTGGTGAAAAGGTCTATCAACAATTGAAAAAAAGGTTCATTGATGATCGTGGAAAAAGTCCATCGGCAATTAGAATAAGGGTTCATCGTTGATTGCGGAAAAATTCCATCGATGATCGAAAGAAAGGTTCTTCAACAATCATGGAAAAATTCCATCGACAATCGACAAAAAGGTTCTTTGGCGATTGTGAAAAAAGTCTATCAACGATCAACAAAAAGGTTTTTCGGTGATTGCAGAAAAAATCTATCGACAATTGGAAAAAGGATTCATCGGTGATTGTGGAAAAATTCCATTAGCGATTGGAAGAAAGGTTCATCAGCGATCGTGGAAAAAGTCCATCAACGATTAGAAAAAAGGTATAAAGTCCATTTTTCTTCACTTTGTCAAACCCATTTGACTTAGAAATTTTTGTCCAAATCGACGATGGTTTTGGATCATTGATATCAGGATCAATGTAATCTCATTATTCGATCTGTTAGACTTTGTCGAACTCTAAATTTCTTTTTTGGTGATTGGGGATTTTCTATGAACTATGTTTTTCTCCTAGTTCATTGAATTTTGTCGAAGTCTAAAAGCTCCATCGAGAGATGAATCTCGGTCGTTGATAGCGAAGTCGAATGTGATTTGGGTCGCTGATTCTATAAAATCCATTATATGAACCTTTCCTTCTGCCACCATGGCACTGCCACTATGGACCTTGTCAAACCGCGTCATCATCTGTATGGAATTGTTAAAAAAGTAAGAAAAAATATAATTTTCGAAAATTTCGTAATTTTTTTGAAATTTTTTTCTTCGGCCCAAAATGTTCTTATATTTTTCGGCCACCATGGGAGCTATGGAATTATATTTCCATGGCCTAACTCAACCTTGCAACTGTCAATTCAACATCCCTTTTTCCAACTCACATGAATACCTCACCCATAATTTAGGAATTTCACTATGAAATTCACCATTTTCCCAAATTCGACACAGACCAATGCTTTACAACAAAGAATTTGTTAAATACACATTGGTCTTTCACCCATATTGGTCTAGTGTTGAAAAAAAACTCTGATACCAATTGTAACATATCCATCCTGCTAAAAATAAAATGAAAAACAATGCCCCATACTTATAAAATAAACCAAGGGGCAGGAGGCCCATAAAATTAACATGCAATTAACACCATAATAAGACCATGACTGCACCTAATCAACAGACACAATAGAATTCAAATAAGCACACACAACACACACAATGGAATAAACATATATAATACAACATAAATTTATCTTTTAAATTGATGAACCAACTAGGTACATACATGGGACGTTCCTACCAAAAATAGGCTTGCTATTCATTTTCTCTCAATAACAAGCCACCCCTTAGATGAGGCTATGAATCCACAAGGAGGTCTGGTCCTCTTGGTTTTCCACTCTCCACATTCAACATCCCAAAACCTAGGTTCTACTTCAATAACAACTCTTATCCACCAAATTTCTTTCCCACAACCTTCACAACCCAAGGAATGAGATTCCCCTTCTCTACCACACTATCCCTCGGGACTTCCTACTTCCCTCCAGGGCTCTAGTGCACTCGGTTGGCCAAGAAATCTCTTAGCTTGGGACTAGGAACTCTCGACTATTTTGTTGGAGTGATTACAATAATCCTCTCAAGGATCTTGAGCCATTTCCTGAATAGGCAATCCAATAATAGGAACACAATCTCATTCTAAAATTAATCTCACAACACCTTCAAGTTGTCACAGGCACCCGACCTCATTTTCAACAGTAAAAACAACCCAATAAGATATCTTTCCATGGCTAGCATGGTTGGTGCTCTTATCAACACCCAACTCCTTGCCTACTCTCCTCAAAATTGGCTTGTAAAAAATGTCCTTTCTTCCTGCTCAAATTTCCTTCTTATCCCATGCTTGCTTGACTCTCACTCTTCCCCAAAATGATTTATTGACTCTGACATTTACCCCATGCTTGCTTGTAATCAACCCATGCTATCATAAATAAGTTACTTGACTCCCTCAATCAACCTCTTACACGAATTCAATGATTGAGTGTCTAATAAGTCAAAGAAGGATTAGATGGTAATGACACATTAAATCAATAAAAAACCACAGGGTTTCCCTTGGATCCCCCTTTATTCCTCTCTCTTGTGGAATCATAGCTCCCCATCATTATCATCCCTTTCGTATAAAAAATGACTATTTGTAATTATTAATAATTTATTATACAATTTAATAGCTCGACCCTCGACCATATTGATCAATACATGCTCTCTAGCCTTAGACATATCGTCTCACCAGCCTAAATCACATTTGCGCAATTACATTAAAATTTACGGGGATTAAAACTAGGGATGCTACAGATGCATATTCTATATGCATTGGTGTGACTCACTATTTGAAATACACCAAAAACAAATTCGTTGGAACCTTCAACCACCTAGAATTTTAAGTTATAGAGGACATTTGCTAAAACCTTAACTATCAAAAGAAAAGGTTTTAGTAGAGGATTTTTTTACAATTTTTTCTAATCTTGTAAGATTACAAACTTTCTCTAAAACCTCTGCTAACTAGATTTTTCCTTGGAGTGTTATTGTGGACCTTAGGGAAACAAAGAAATGTACCTCCATTGCAAACCAAATATACAATTACACGAATTTGAGCAAATCTCTCTTAGATAAGATCGTGTTGGCGTGTGAGAATTGCAATGGGAAAGAACTTTTGGGCTATGGACATATATCATTCCATTGTAACTTTCTTTGACATGGGGGCATGGCACTGACATGCTCAAAGAAAATGGTTTCCCAATTGAAAACATGATTGAATAGAAAATCTAGTACATGTTGGAAAGACTAGCATTGTAATCATCATTAGGTGACCATGCGTTCATTTTAGGAGGCATTCATGCTCGATGCTTCAACTATTGATCACATCTCATCCATTAAGGTGAGAGGTGAAAAAAATAATTTATGGAGATGACTCTAGAGTCGAACCTGACACTACAAGTATCCCCACTTGATTATTACACTAGAAGGGTGAGGAAAAAGTATGAGTGAGACAATTCTTATAAGGGAAAGGAACCAATCCAATTTACCGAACCAAAAAGCATTGTAATTAGTGCTAACAAAAATCTATCAATTTCCAATCAACTTGTTGGGCCACCAAATTTCAAAAGAAATAAAGGAAGAAATGACAACCCATCAATGAGCATAATCCTCGGTTAGGATACTCAACAATAAATGGCCCTTCAACAAATTAATAAAAACATCCAACCTTGTATGTCATGTCCTCTAGGAAGGAAAGGTCACACTTAGTCTTTTATAATCAAATGAAGAGTCAATATGCAATTAGCCTAAATATAGTCCTTGAGTTACATGCATTAAAATATTGATCCGGATTTATGTAGGAACACAATGAAATACAGAAATACACATAAACGCAGAGATGCAGCGGAAATAAGACTTCATTTCATTAATAGAAAATGACTGAAATATGCTTACAGACATAATGTAAATAAACTAGTTAAGACGCTGGTAGCTTATCTCTGAGAAGAGATGTGGCTGCTACTCGCATCCGTGAGAAGATGGTTACAATGAGGCTCGGAAGGCCTTTTTACAATAGATGGGAATGCCAAAATTCCTAGACATCCAAAAACCTAACCCTAGGAGATG
>ML795724.1:164815-175531 GCA_009831015.1 Picea engelmannii | reverse complement strand
AATCGGGACCACGGTCTACTGCAGATCTGAGAATCTCTCCAATAGCTTGCGCCCTCCTTGGCTAAGTTGCGCCCTCCTCACAAAATGCTCCTGAAATGCACGATGAAATACCTGGATGGTATCTCCGATAGGCTAGGGTGTGTTTCTCAACACTGAAACCGATCAAGGGTGGTGGTTTCCTCCAGAAATCCACAAAACAACAAGGTCGGCTCTCCTCCTCCTCAGGAAGCTCTCAACATCAAATCATAATCATGCATAATGAGGAATTAGGTCAAATTCCTCCCTATATACCCTTTCCGACCTAATTCTCCGTTGACATCACTTAACCTAGGTGCCCTTCCTCCTAAGTGAAATATTTGTCCATTAAGTCGCCCCCTTATCACCTTTTTGTTCTATTTCTTCGTTGACTTAGGCTTAAGTGATTTTCCGTAAGTAATTAGGCTTAATTTATCGTTTAGCCTTAATTCCTCCTTATTTCTCCATCTGGTTCCCTGTTTGTGCCTGACTATAGTCTATGGGAACATATAGACTACTAAGTCACTCCCTCCTGGCCTAATCTTGGGGATGGGACATCACATCCCTTGCCAAGGATCGATGACTTGTTTGACCAGTTAAGGGGTGATACAATTTTCTCAAAGATTGAATTGAGGTCTGGACACCATCAAGTCCAAATTAAGGATGAATACATCCACAGAACAACTTTTAGGACGAGATATGGTCACTATGAATTTTTGGTAGTGCCATTTGGGCTGACCAATGCACCAACCACTTTTATGTGCTTAATGAATAATGTACTCAGTAAGTTCTTAGACAGATTTCTATTGGTTTTCATTGATGATATCCTAATCTATTCCAAAAATAAGGAAGAGCATGAAGAACATCTTAATCTAATACTTCAAGTACTAAGAGAACATCAACTCTATGATAAGTTTAGTAAGTGTGAATTTTTCCAGAAACAAGTCCATTACTTAGGCCATGTTATTTCTGAAGAAGGGGTGGTAGTTGATCCTAACAAGATCAAAGCCATTATGGACTGGCCTACCCCAAAGGATGTATTTGATATCAGATCCTTTATGGGCCTAGCAGAATACTATAGGAGGTACATAAAAGAATTTTCCAATATTGGTTACCCATTCACTTACCTTAAAAAAAGGGGGTTAAATTCCTTTGGACATCATTTTGTGAAGAGAGATTCCAAGAGCTCGAATGCCTTCTAACCAATGCACATGTGCTAAAGATTGCAAATCCAAACAAGGACTTCCTTGTGTGTACAAATGCCTGCAAGGAAGGACTAGAAGGAGTCCTTATGCAAGAGGAACATGTAATTTTCTACGAATCTATAAAATTGAATGCGCATGAAATAAATCATGTGACCCATGATCTAGAATTGGTTTCCATAGTGCATGCTTTAAAAATGTGGAGGCATTACCTCCTGGGTAGAATATTTGTGCTTATTATAGATCATTGTGGGTTAAGGTACCTATTTGATCAACCAAAACTTAATGCTAGACAAGCTAGATGGATGGCTCTCCTTAGTGAGTTTGATTTTGAAATCAAACATATCAAAGGAAAAGAAAATAGGGTAGTTGATGCCCTTAATAAAAGTGTGAAAGTGATTCACCTGGTAGCTGTAAGCACCTCTTAAATGAATGTCATGGAGAGGGTAAAGAGTGCACAAGGAACATATGTGCTTTTCGAGACTGTAAAATCGTACTTAGAACAAGAGCCCATTGGGATGAAGTATGGAGGTTATCAATTGTTGAATGATGGCCTGCTAACTTACAAAGGTAGGTTGTATTTTCCAAATTGTGATGACTTGACGAGGTTCATGATTGATGAACTACACAAAATACCATATATTGGTCATCTTGGTTATCAGAAGATGATCACAACCACTAGGAAAATGTTTTATTGGTGAGGACTAAAGAGGGACATAGCTGATTACTTGGCTAAATGTATAGAATGTCAACAGGTGAAGGAAGAACATTGGCATCCAGCAGGGTTGTTGCAACCCCTATCAATCCCAGAATGGAAATGGGAAATCATCTCCATGGATTTCATCATAGGATTACCAATATCGACCAAACAAAATGACCCCATCATGGTAGTGGTGGAAAAATTCAGCAAGGCTTCCCACTTCATTCTCGTCAAGTCAACTTGCAAGGCAATAGATATTTCTAGTATTTTCATGAAATAAATATTTAGGTTGCATGGCATGCCTAAGGAGATCATATTTAACAAAGATACGAAATTTACTTCAAGCTTTTGGAAATCTTTGTTTGCCGGTTTTGAAACTAAATTGCTATTTAGCACAACCTATCACCCTCAAACTGATGGATAGACAGAGAGGGTAAACCAAGTGTTAAAGGACATGTTAAGGATGCATGTAATGCATCATCCTAAGAAGTGGGAAGACTGCCTACCACTGGTAGAGTTTGCCTACAACAATGGCTATCAAGAGTCATTGAAGGTGATCCCTTTTGAGGCCCTTTATGGTAGACAGTGAAAGATTCCAATCAACTAAGATAACCCAGTAGAAAAAATTACAATCGGGCCAGACATGCTGAAAGAAATGGAACAACAAGTAATCCAGATAAAGCAGAATATAAAAATAGCTCAGGATAGACAAAAAATCTATGTAGATAGAAAGAGTACTACTAAAGAGTTCAAAATAGGGGATCATGTGTATCTCCGAGTTAGACCCAAGAGAAGCTCCTTGAGAATGGGATCTTGTTCCAAGTTGGCACCTTGGTATTATGGACCCTTTGAAATCTTGGACAGAGTGGGGCCTATAGCATATAGGCTATCACTTCCTCCGATAATGAAGGCACATAATGTTTTCCATGTTTCATTATTGAAGAAATATGTACATGATTCTAATCATATAATTGACTGGTCTGTGATTTAGGTGGAACCAGAGGGATAATTCCTGCCAGAACTTCAATGCATAATAGACAAGAAGGAAACCCCACTCAAGAACATAACCATTGCATAGGTCAAGGTGCAATGGAAACCCTTTGGTCCAGATGAAGCTACATGGGAAATGGAGGATACCATGAAACATGCATTACCTATTTTTGTTTACTTCTATACATATAGAGCACATCGACAGATAGAACATCGAGGATGTTGTTCCTTTAAGGGGGAGGGGATTGTAATACCCATGTTTCCCCCAATTTTTAAATATAGATATAATTGGCCAAGAGACTATGGCAGACTAGATATGTGTGACTATTGGATTTCATGAACTTTTTTGTTATAAAAGGTCAATGCATGTATTTTCTGTTATAATTAATAGAAAATGGATAGTGTCACATAACTTATGAAAGGTGGGGTTTTCCAAAATAGACCATGGTGCTATGAAAGAGAGATGGTGAGGGGAACCAAAAATGGTCGATATGACCCCCCCACCAAAACAATACCTTATTGTATTTAATGGCTCAGACCCATAACAGTCCTCTGACCCAAAAATGAATTACCAGTCAGATTGGTAGCTGGAAGAGTCCTCCTCAAGAGTTAATGAGGATATGGGGAAGAGTACCCATATACAAGACTTCCAGACCTGACCACAAGCTGGGGATTTGGACCCACGCAACCTTGTTGAGGAAGGAAAGAAAAAAGGTAACTCGTGGGCAGAGGTAGAGGGAGAGAAGAGAGCAAAGTTGAAAGACCAATCTCGAGAAGAGAAAAGAGCATTTGCATCTCTATGGTTCAAGGAAGAACTGAGAAATAATCTCATTATGGGTGCAAGAAGCTGCTGGTAGTGTTTTCAGTCCAAGATTATAAATGGGGCTGACAAGTGACTATGGAAGTACTCGTGCAGACCTCCTTGCTTGGTACAGAGAAAACTAGTTTCCAAGATCTCCTGGGAGGAGGAGAGTAACCTCTATCCTTAACTGTCGCTAAGAAGGAAGAAAGAATCTCTATGAGAGCATCATGGTCTAGCTTGGGGGTGGCCGGTAAATCCGTTCAGGAGTGTTTGTGCCTATGGTTGGGTGGAAACAAGAACCCCTTTCAGCAGTCGCTTCACAAATTCTAGTTTTCTGATAAGTATTTTCATACTCTGTGTATTGAAATTGAAATGATGATTAGATATATTTATATGTCTATGACTGAGTTCTATATTGAATGATTAAGGTAGAAATATGTATCGTCTCTCTATGAACCCATGCTTTTGAATGGTCATCTACTTGCCTCATCTTAGCAGTTAGATAATTGTGGGAAGTAAGTCTGCATGAGGGCGGGGTAGGATTTACTAGAATGTTTAAGTCTTGCCGACCTCTCAAATCTACCTTCGCGGGAATACTAAGTTTAAATACAATGGAAGGAGGGTGCCTCCTTCAGACTCGAGGGCTCATGCCCATGTCCTTAACCAAATTCATCTCTAAGAGATTAGCATGTAGCCCAAAAGATTTTTTGAAGGACCCATGTGACTAAGGCTTGGGAACCCTGCGCTAGGCCCAAAAGGAGCTATGCCTTTCTGGCTTTGGAAATCCGGGGGTTTGGAGCTCCATAATGTTACAACCTTACCATTTGTAAATTGGTTGAAGGAAAATAGTTTTTATGGTTACCCACAAGGTTGATAGGCGCCTGGAAGTTTCCCTAACCGTGGTTGATAGACCTGCCCCATTGTTAAACCCTAATCCATTTATCGACCGTGAAGTAATGTGAGCCATAGATCCAAGGGTATTTTGGAGTCCGCTTGACCATTGGATCTACAGTGAGGTAAGTCCGACGAAGTCCAACTTCAGGAGAACAGAGATGTGATAACACCAAACTCCCCAAACACCGTAGTTACGAAGTGATGAGGGCAACGGATCTGAGGATTTCATTAAGAGCCCCTCTTAACCATATGATCGTCCAATGGAGGGACCCACGTAAGGTACTTCAACGAAGTCCTACTTTGGGATAGCAAAGCGACCATAATGTCAAAACCCCTGAAGAATGGAGCTGCGAATTGACGAGGACTGTAGATCTAAGGAACCTTCGAGATCTCCCCTAATCGTTAGATCTAGACCATAGTCAGCGCGACATTGATCGCTCTGGGTGTAAGGAGGAAGTTACACCATGAATCCCCTGAATGCCGAAGTTATGAAGTAACGAAGGTCGTAGATCAAGGGATTACATGGACACACCATGACTGTAAGATCAAAGGGCTTGGAAGGCTACCAGTTCGAGGTGACGTGGGACACTGATGCCACCTAGGGGTGACATGGACCCACATTTGACGTGCCACATGTCACCTGGGTTCGTATGTTTCACATACCCTATGTGACCATTAAAACGTGACACATGTCACCCACTGTCGGCCACGTGTCATCTTTGTCTTACCACATGTCACCCCTGGAACTTACCTGATTGGTCCATTTGGTAGGAGGAGTATTTGGGACCCACCCATACTTGCCTCCATGGCTAGTTCATCACCACATGCAAGGGTGGACCCTTCGAGAGTCTGGGACTTCAGGACTCTGGAGGTTTGGGGTGCAAGATCGAGGATAAGCCGAAAGGCATGAAGACAGGATCCGCATGGCGATATTTCAGGCTCCTTTAGGAGTTCAGGAATTCGGGACTCTGAAGGACATGCATGAAAAAAGGAAAAGGGACATTCATCACTGAACGTCGAATTCCCCTCTAGCCTATGTGTTATATGAGGATCAAGTCCCGCCGTTGGATTGGACGGTGGATGGACCTTCCTTGCAAGAGGTAGAAAACTAGAGATGGTACAAACAGGATGGAACCACATGGGTGCCATGTGGTCCTCAGCTAATAATGCCCGAATAACTTTAGGAGGCCATAACTTGCAAACCAGAGGTCGGATTAGAGGCTGGTAGCAGTCGTTAGAAATCTACGGGAAAGTAGAAGAGGATGCCGACCTCGAGCAACGGATTCGAGATGATTAGAGTAAGAAGGATTTTGATATCCCATCCCTAGAAAGGGTACTTATGGGTCAGGTGTGTTACACACTATCTATTGTTTCATTACATTTAGAGAAAGTATTTATGAGTTTGGTTTTGTAGGAGGATAGGCGCCTTCACTAGTATGTAGAGTAAGTTTTGTAACACTTACTTATTGTATAGTATTTGTTGTTTTCCTCTAATTCCATCTAGCTCATTGTAGACTAGAGTAGGTTATGGCAGTTTATATTCCACACCTAGAAAAGTAATTTTTTCGACCATGATTCGAATTGGATCCTCACCAAAATTTATTTGTAAACTTTGTAATAAGTATTTAATTTACTTTTTGGTAAAGTTGAATAGATGTCCAAAACTTTAGTTGGAAGTTGAACGAACCATTGTGATGGTTGGCCTTCCAAGGAAGACCATTAAAAATGAAGGATGTAGATAAGAAGGACATTGAAATTATCCAAGTGGATATCGGTGGCGACCCACCTATTCCACTGGCTCAAAGCCCAATTTCCATTTTGGCATTTTTTTTATAGCTTTTAAGGTCCTAAACTTCTGGGGCCATTTTGACGCCCCAAACATCGTTTTCCCGCCACATTCATACTGTAGATGAATTCAAAGTGTGATGGAAAAATGTTTATTCCTTGGATGGACCTTTCCAATAGGATATCGTGTGCCTAAAACGAAGATCATATGCAAAAGTTACGACCTTGGGAAGTTGATGTACCAACTTACCCCATTGGGGCCCACATGACTTTTGGCGCTTCATCTCCTAGGGTTAGGCTTGTGGATGTTTAGGGTTTTATGATTTATTCTTTATGTTAAAAATGCATTTGAAGCCTTATTGTAACCATGTTCTTGTGAATGAGCACAGCTGATACATCTCTTCTCAGAGATAAGCTACCACCATTCTAGCTAGCTTGTGTGATTTTGTATTTTATAGTCTTTTGTATTTCAGACAGTTGTTAATAGAATATGAGATTTAATGTATTATTGTGTTCCTTTCCATATCTCTCTTTAAATTCCTTGTTGTATCTCTGTTATATATCTGACTTCATATATTTTATCCAAAAATGATCTGGATCAATGGTATCATAGTGGTCTATTCCTTGTCATTATCAGTGCATGTCCATGATGAGGCTAGGGTATAGAGAGTTGGGTCTCGAGCTTGTATCTCTTGAGACGACAGAACAAGAGATCCTTTCAAATTGTTACTCGAGGAAGCCCTCACGTAACAAATAAACAAGATGATAGATAGTTTTTCCTAGATACTTTGATGACTGTCGGCAGCAACAGAGGAACCTTCAACCAACAATCAATTCGGAAGTGCGACGCCTTTCAAGGTACAAGTTAACTTTGACATTCCTTTTTTTGAAGGTGAGATAGATGCTGACACTTTAGAAAAATGGTTAAATATGCCATAGGGTTGTTTCTCTATCCACAATTTTTCCAACAGTGAAAATATCACCTTCGCACTCCTTAAGGACCTTCCCCATGTCAAATATTGGTGGGAGACTTACTGTGAGAAATATGTCAATGATGATTCTAGAATTTTTGGTCCATAACCCACTTGGGAAACTTTTGTTGATGCCCTCAAGGAACAATATTACCCTTTTGGTAGTTATGATGACCAATACACAAGATGGATCATACTGCACCAAGAGAGGGCCAAACGGTGTCAGAGTTCACAAATACTTTCCATACCTTTCATACCAAGCTGGGTATCAAAGACTCTAACTGACATATGGTCCTAAAATACCATGGGGATTTGCACCGATACATCCAAACCAAAATGGAGTTTTTTGACATCTCGTCATTGGAAGTCTCTTATCGATATGTTGTCAAAATCAAGAAGAAGTTCAAGCAACAAAAAAGTGGGAGTTCGAATATGCAAATATTCAACAACCAAAGTATGGTAAGTTGGTCCCTAACACCTAGACCAAAGGACAGAGCAAAGACGGTTGTTGGATTACTGAGAGGGGGTGTGAATTAGTAATAGATCAATTTAATCCTTTTTAGCCACAGTACGCAAGCATAATTTATCTTTGTGATCAATATAGGATTATCATCAATAACTGCTGAGTAAATAAACCATGAGCAAATGAAAAATCATACACATACACAGTACACCAATATTTTTATGTGGAAACCCAATGTGGGAAAAAACCACGAAATGATTTTTCTTATATGTTTGTAAGAATCACATTCATTGGAAGAACCAACTTCCTTTGTTCTCCAGCTGCAACTAGAAGGAGGCTCTGACCCCCTGTATTTCCAGGCTACAACCTGAGGGAAGATACAACTCCCCAATTCTCTAGCTACAACCAGAAGGAGGCTACAACCCCCTATGTTCTCTAGCTACAATTGGAAGGTGTCTACAACTACCCATCCTTGCCCCATCCAACCACCCTGAAATATAAGTGTCAAATGAAGAAACCACAATGCACATTGTCATTGTGAGATATACCACTGTAAACCTGTACCAACATGTACCACTAACCTGTAGTCAATCTATACCACTACCCCGTAATCAATCTGTACCTAAACTGAGCCTGTACCAACCAAAAAACACAGATACACGACCTTTCTATTCTGCAGCATGCGTATATACACACCCTATCTATACTCCAGCTCGCGTATGCACGCGACCTATCTATTATGCAACCTGCGTATGCCTTCTAAAAAATACGATTTTCTCTCTTCTAAAAACTTTTGACCCTCTGCAACCTCTTTCACATCAACCTGCAACCTGTCACTGTGTCCAGACTGTAATCGTACCCTGTGCATACATCCTCATACATATCCTTTACCCAAAATATCTATATCTCTCTCTAGTCATGTGCCATATAAGTGTGTGTAATCATGAACAAGTATAATAACCCTCACATGAACTAGATATTAAACCCTTTCTTATATTCATCCTCTCAACACACCAACCACTTCTCAAATACAAGCTCTCAACCATGTATCACAAGAACCCTTGACCATATGTCAAGAAATACAAGATGTACCTCAACACTAACAAGATATATCAATGATAAATATTGATTATACCAACACTATATTTCTGTAGATCTGATTTATATAGAAGATCCCATGCAACCAATAATCTCTCTAGGGAAAATCCTCATAACCCCATAAACATTTCTCATGTATACAACAAAATCCAATTACTCATAGAAATAAGACATACCTTTTGAACCAGTGGATATATCTAATGTACCTGATCACTGTAGACCTTCCTAGGAGATTGCTCTCATAATCTAGAGACTTGGCATCTTCATGTTCTCAAGTTTCTATGGCTTTACCCTTATGTACGCACCATATTATACTTCCATCCCACGTACGTATGCACCCGATTATACCGTTATCCCATGTATGTATGCACCCTATTTTAATGTTAGCCCATGTACGCCTCATAACATAGGGTTTTTTTCAATATTTTTTGTAATTATGAAACTTTCATCGTCAACCCTTTGTGCTATCTCAGACTTGCGCAACTTCAGATATATCAATGAGTACCTGCAATAAAATTTACACAATAATAGATATTAAATGTTCTCAAAATGGTGCTAATAGGAGAGCCTTGCTCTCTTATTTATACTTCTATGTAGCTTCCTCAAGGGGTTACCTTATAACCAACCTAACCCAATTTCCTTCTTTTAGGGTGAACCCACTTCTAACCACTTGTCCACTTCTAATGCAATTTGTTACAAATACTAGATTCTCCACTTCTAGTTGCAACTAGTTTATTTTTAATTATTTTCTTATTGCAACAACTTAACCCATGATTAACTCCTAGTTTTACTCACTTGAATAGTCAACTTCTTCTAGGATCTTCTAGAATAACTTTGACTTCTTTGACCTTCTAGATAACTTATGAGGGTTCTCCAACTTTAGAAGGCCATAAATCTCTCACCATGAGGAGTTATGTGGCATTCCACATATCACCGGAAATGGCATGACATGTACTATCCATCTAGAATAGTCTTACTGGAAAATAAATTAAACTTCATACCATTATACAACAATCAAACTGAAGTCCCTTAACCATACTATTGTAGCTATCAAAATTTTCTACCGGACTTGCTTCAAGGGTTGGCATCAATGAAAACTAGTCCAATTAATCAAATGTAATGTTAAGAACCAAACATCAATATAGCATAGAAAAACCTCAGGAAAAGTACTCAACGCCTTGAAAAAGAGATAATTTCAGATAATAAGCCTCTTCGAGGGGTCAACCTCCTTTTACCCCACTTAAATGTTCAAGTACAAGATGATTCAAAATGAAAATGTTTCCTTGGTATATATAGGAGACTAGGAGGTATAATTGTTGGGTATGTGTTATATTCTTTGCATGAGTAGTAGTGTCTGAGCGCCTGTGCCGGGCGCGCAGGGGGGTTAGAGGGGGGCGGAGCCCCTTGGACGGGGGTTCCGGGGCAGCGCCCCCGAAATTTTTTTTTCGGGCTGACATATTTTCGCCGGGCCGACATATTTCTGGGCGGACATATTTCCGGGACGACATATTACTGGGATGACATATTTCCGGGACCACATGATATTAGGTGGTTTTTTGGCACATGGTTTTTTGCCGATGGATTTCTATTTCCGGTTAAGGAATTAGGGTTTTGGAATAATCCAGGTCATTGGGTTAGGGTTTTGGATGCTGCTGTCTCCTATATGTATATTGTATTGTAAACAATGTAACACAATGTATGAATATAATATATGCTGGTTTTCCCGGTTTGGGTTTCCAGGTGAAAAATCTCTATGTAATGTTTGTATTTGCCATTGTATCTTTTCTGTTCTTTTT
>ML795724.1:148211-158588 GCA_009831015.1 Picea engelmannii | reverse complement strand
AATGAAAATGTCTCCTTGGTATATATAGAAGACTAGGAGGTATAATTACAACTAATGGCCTAAAGCCGACATAAATAAAATAACATTACTAATATAATATGTCCCAATTAAGGGGTAATGAGCCAATATTAGGGCTTAACATGTAATACCCTTGGGTTGAACCCCAACTGTAATTGTAAATACAAATGTACTTAGGCTGGTGATTCAGGATGCAGAAAGGACAATATATCTGTAATGTAAACGTAAATGTATTCACATGCAAATATTAATGAATAAAAACACATTACTACAGGAGACCAACCATGTAAAAGAGTATGGGGGACTAAATTCCACTAGTTAGGGAAAGGGGGCTAAATGTTAAGGATAAGGGGCTAAGCTAGAGAGCTTAAGCCAAAATGGAATATTATATTAATATTCCTTAAAATATAAAGTATGGATAATTATTTTATCCTAAGTTATAAGGATGGGCCAAAGTAGCTCTCAACATGAAAAGTGTCAAGTTAGACACATGCATACAAAGAGTTTGGACTTAGTGCATTTTCCATCATTCCATCATTCCTCCATCTTTGCACTCATGGATTTCAGCTGTCCTCTGTATTTTTCGGTTACTATTATTATACATGTACTATACCTGAACCAATACCATACATGTACTTGTACTTGGTTAGCTTAGGAGATGGACTGAAGAAATGATTTGTAAGGCCCATGGGATATTGAAGAGGCAAGTTGTCAGGACCATGGGGAATTCCCTCCAAGTGAGAGGAGTGTTGGGAATTGATCTCCCAAAGGTGCTAGACTGCAGCGGCAGGGCTTTGAGACTTCTTGTTCGGCCTGTTGCTGAAGCCCCAAAAGGGAAATGGGGCAACTGAGGGACTTTTGAATAGAGAAGGGGAAAATTTCCTAGGGTGGGACAGGCATGTGGGGAATGAGAGACTATAGGTTGTTAGTTCGAATTGGCACCCGGGATGGATTTTTTCCTGTTGTCTGAGATACATCATCCTGGTTAGGAATTCCTTTACCCGGGTAGAGTTTAGTCCTAGTTCGTGGGTGACCCACTGCTAAGAGTTTTGAGAAATGTGGTCTAAGGCTAGGAGGAACATGGGAAGTCTGCATGTAGTTGGTGGTCTTTTATCAAAGATAAGTGTCAATTGTGTGTTAAATTACATGTTGCATTATTATTTATGTGTTTATTTTTATGGGTTTTCTTGTGTATGCTGCATGTGTATTTCTATTATTATTCTGTATGAATCTATGTATTTGTAGAATATTTGTATGGTTTTATTTTGTATACAGTTTGAAAATTTATCGTAGCATAGCCCAACATAAGGTTGGAGATGCTACAATATGGTATCAGGGCTCCATTTTTCAACACTGAGCCTGGATGGGTCGAGAAAGTTGAATTGAAGTGTAATTTCACAGAGAATCGATTTCGAAGTGGCTAAATTTCAAGTTACAAGGTGCCAAGAGGGAGCTGCGAGTACACTTTGACTTTGTTCGAACACTCAGAAGGTGTAGCAGTTCAAGAAAGAAAACAGAGTCCAAGGAGTCAACCCTATAGTGAAGAGATCAAAGGTCAAGCCTTTGAAATATTTAGAATCCATAATAGGCGTTGATTTGGGCTGCAAAACTAGATTTGGGCCATTGGATCAAACCCAGATGAGAGGAGAAGTGCACAGCGAAGGAGATCAGATCCTAGCGGTTGTATCTGAGCATGGGAGAATGAGGGTCATTGATCAAGATTCTCAGGACTTAAGTCTCGACCAAAGTGGAGAGGATCTTAGCTGTAGATATCATTGTGGAATCTGAGTCGTAGATATCATGGTTCAACGATTCAACATTGCGAGATATTTTAGTCCTTGTGTTGCTAGGAGGAGAAATACCTAAAGCCAAGAGTCCCAAAACAGATCTCAGTCATAGATCTCAGAGTGAAGAGGGGGATGTTGATTGGTAGCCCTTCGACATTTGGCTATCCGATAGATTTTAGAGGTAGCCATTGGAAGGTGACCAAAGCCTCGAAGCTCCGAAGTACCAGAGTTAATCCCCACCATTGATCAACTGGCAAGTTTCATCCGTTGATATTTTCCCTTCACAATTTCGACGATTCGACTATTTGGGAATGTGGTGATGATTAGGAGAAAAGAACCCCGATTCCTGGAGTAACTCCTGACTGTTGGTTGTCAGGTACACGTCTCAGCAGATTATCAAGTATTTTTCCCTTGGAGGATTGTGGGCCAAAGTTGTTTTGGTGTGGAAAGTCTCGAAGTCCTGAAGCTCGAAGTCAATTTTGGCCATTCGTTGATGGGGACATGTGGACCATGGATATCCTCCCTTCACCAATTCAGTTTTCAACAGTTCAGGATGATTGGGGTGATTAGAAGCAAGAATCCCTGAAGCTCGAAGCTCAAAGCTAATCTCATTTGCAGGCTACATGAGGAGTGAGAGTCATATATCTCCACCCATTGTGAGTTCGACATTCAAAAATTTGGGAGGCAGTGTTCATTGGAGTCTCAGAACTCCTAAAGCACGGAGTCACAAAGTTATTCTCAACTGTATATCTTGGGAGGAAGTGTGGACCATTCATTTCTGAACCCTTTAGGAGTTTGCCACTTCGGTGTTCAGGGGAATTGGAAAGTGTTGTGGTTAAAACCTCCGAAGCCTGAAGTTCCGAAGCACTGGAAGAATGAAGCTATGGATAGAACCTCTCTGGGAGTTCGCTAGTTTGGGATATTTGGAGCGTGTTGTTGTAAGAATCTTTGAATCCTGAAGTTCCGGAGCGCCAGAGTTACAAAGCTCTGGATAGTGCCAATCTGGGAGTTCGTCAGTTCGATGTTCAGGAGATTTGGAGTGTGTTGTTGTAAGAACCTTTGAAGCTTGAAGTTCTAGAGCGTCTGAGTCCTGGAGCTACGAATAGTGCCTTGTGGCTAAGAACCTAGTCCTAGCCCACGGTCATATGAGGTTTCTTCCAAAGTAAAGGGGCTAGCGCTCGAAATTTGATTCAAAGGTAAAAAGGGGCTTAAAGCAAAGCACCTGTAGTTTTTTGTTTTGTTAGACCTTCATAAAGAAATAAAAAGGTCCTGTGTACATTATAAGAGGATCCAGCATGGGTCCAAGAGATAATTCGTCTCCAAAGAAGATCACCTATACAAGGATTTCCCTCACAGAAAAGACAATTTTCAAATAACCATAACTTTCTTCTCAAGACACAAAATTGAGCATGGAAGCAAGTGTTGGAAATATCTTGGATAATATAAGATAACTATTCACCCAGTAAATTGATTTGGGCAGTCAATTTTTCAAGAAATCAGAACAAATCATTATGATGCATTATTGAACCATAATTGTTCATAATCTCATGAATTTGTTAAATCAATTAGCCTAACAAGTTATGTAGGCTGTACATTTTGCAGAGTTAACAACAATTAGATCAGAACAAGATCAACATAGAGTTCATAATCATGGAAGATACACAGGGGGCTTACATCCAGGAAGAGGAGATCAGTTGGATGTATGTCAATATGGGTAATGAAGGTACAAACTCAAATGGACATGGAGAAGGAAAGGAAGAAAGAATGAACTTGTTAGAGACCATTAAATGTTTGCAAAAAGATGTCCAAAGTTATAAAGCTAATAATGAGAGGCTTATGAAATCCAAGGAACAATAGGAGGACTACAACATAAATTAAATGCAAAGCTTTGGCAGAATAGAAAAGAAGATGGATAAGGAGAATGACTCAATTAAATTAGGAAGTCACGGGTCTCATGATGAGATGAGAAGAACAAAAAGTGTTGGAAGAAATTACCATCACTACCCAAGGCATTCCACTAGGAGAGCACACAATAGTTCAAGTCCATCCCCTATTAGGAATAATAAGAGGAGGTATGGGTTGAATGAGATACAAGGAGAAATGAACAAAATAAAGCCTCCTACATTTTATGGTGAGCACAAGAAGGATGAAGATGTAGATACATGGCTGCTAGGCATGAGCAAGTATTTTCAATTGCATAATTACTCTTCACACATAGAAGGAATAATTTACATCTATTAGCTCAAGGAAAAGGCATCCATGTGGTGGGACCAATTTGTGCAGGTGCAACACATTGTTGAGAAAAATGTTACTTGGGGGGAATTCAAGAGGTATTTTCAAAAGAAATACTTGACTAAGAGATACTATGATAAGAAAATGAAGGAGTTCTTTTAACTCAAGCTTGGGAGTATGATTGTAGATGAATATGAAAGAAGGTTTTTAGAACTGCTCAAGTATGTTTCTTTCATCAAGGAAGATCCCATTAATATTCAGAGGTATTTGAGTGGGATTCCATAATTTATCAGTGATAAGATACAATATGATGATCCCAAAACATTAGAGGAGACCATAAGGCGAGCTAAATACATTTATGATCAACATAAAGGAAGGACAATTTTCCAAAAGGATTGGGAATAAAAGAAGAAAAACAAGATGGAATAGAGGAAGAAGGGGACTAAGCCACCATTCTTCAGAAATTATCCTCAGGGACAACCAACTTCTAGAGAACCCAAAATGATTGATATAGGGGCGAAAAGACCAAGGCAACCACCTATTCAATGTTGGGGTTGTGGGGGAGATTATATGTATAGATATTGTCCTCACAGAAGTGAAAAAGTAAGGATTGTTCACAATGTACAACAAGCTAATACAGTGGAGGACATGGGCATAAATGTACCTAGGATCTATGCAACCTTGGACAACAAGAAAGATAAGTTTTAGTCACATATGATTGAATTGGAAGGTAAGATCAACAACCAAACCATTTCTATTTTAATTGATTCAGGAGCTAGTCATATTTATATAGATCCTAAGATGGTGGAAAGATTTCATTTTCCAAAAAGAAAGCTTGGAAAATCTTGGTTGGTGTAGTTGGCTACCGGAGCTAAAAGAAAAAATAATGAAATGGTTAAGGCATGTCCAATGGACATGAATGGACTGAGCACCAGGGAAGATTTGAACATCATACCTTTATGTTCCTATGAATATCTAATTGGTATGGACTAGTTGGAACAAAACCATGCTATCATAGACTATTATAATAAGGAATTTACTTGCTTGGATGAGAAAGGGAACCTAAGGACAGTACAGGGAATTCCCATGGTAGCAATCGTCAGAGAAATCTCAGCATTTTAGCTGAAGAAAAGTTACAGAAAAGGGTGTCAAATATTTGCAGCACATATGGAAGAGACACCTAAAGATAAGGTGTCAAATATTAAAGATTATGCAGTCCTAAAAGAGTATGAATATGTATTTAAAGAAATACCAGGTTTACCCCTAAAAGAGATATTTATTTATCCATCAATCTGATGCATGGAGCAGCCCCAATATCCAAGACCCCTTACAGGATGGGTATGTTGGCAGGGCTTGCAGTTTGCATAGGACAGTTTACACAGTAGGGCAGTTTGCATAGGGCAGTTTACACAGTAGGGAAGTTTGCACAGTTTGCACAGGGCTTGGTTTTTTCATTAATGTAAAACTTTAAAATGCCAAAGGGGGAGTTTGTTGGTCAGTTTGCACAGGCACCGTGGATTAGTTTTCACAGGCACGGTGCTTCCTAATTTGGAGATCATCATGTCTCTCGACATGCCGAAATGCTAAAAGCCGAAATGTTGAAATGTGAAATGTCGAAACGCCAAAATTCAAAACGCTGAAATACCTGTTTGTAGTCACCGCCATTGGTCATGTGAGAAGGAGGAGCTAGCACCAAGTTAAAGCATTTCATCATAGAAATGTCGAAATGATGAAATCGTGAAATGTGGAACCACGACTTAATCTCCATTTTGGAGTTTCAGATACCGAGAGTTGGAGGTGTCAAGGACACTCATGACAAGAATGATGAAATCACAAAATGTGAAAGATCAAAGCATGTCAAAGACTCCATTTCGGATTTTCGCAGACCGAGAAATCAAAGATCAAAGGAACTTTAACCTTTGAAGTAGCGGACCTCAAAATCCTGAAACAGACACATCAAAAAACAAACCACGTCAGCAAACCACATCAGCTAAGGACACGTGGCACAATCAGGCAATGACAAGTGTCAAGCTAATTCAACATTTCAGGCACATGTAAGTCATGAATCAGAGTGACACATGGCAGCTATTTGGCATGTGTCAATCCACGTGTGATGTTAGCAGGTTTATGTCACATCAAAACTTTCTATTTCGGGGTTTTACATAGCAAGAAGAAACTCCACCATCACGAAGTCTCGAACTCTGAAATGCCAAAAGGGACTATTGTGAGTCTCGAAAACCTGAAAGACAAAACTCTGAAATCCTGTCAAACGTCCATCTCAGTGGGTTATGTGAACCATCCGATCACTTCAGAGATTTTGTGATCATGAATTTTATAATGTTGGAGTCACAATTACTCGAAGGGAAAAACGTTGAAATCTCGTCAGTCGTTCGATTAAGAAAAGAAGGGATCAGATTATGAAGTTTTGAGGACCGTTGATCTGGCTCCATTTCGGGGATTGCGACTTGGAGTGTCGATACTCCTCACCACAAGAATGCCAAAATGCGAAATGGTGAAATCAATGCGAGACCTTGTGCTTGTAATCCAATTGTGTTGGATACTTGGAAATCTAATCAAAGGGCTACTGTTGCTCTTCACGATTAATTGTTCAGTTACAATTCAGTTAGTAGAACCGAATCAGGGTTCTTGGATGGTTGGCGTTTCAGTTGCTGAAGCATTGTTCTAGGGATTTGAGGGGTAACTGAAGGGGTTGTAGAAGATAAAAAAAAAAAACACACACACACACAGTGACTGTGTGGTGTTAATGCGTATGGAATTAATGGTACAGTCGTAGCTCTAGGGTAAAATTCATTTATGTAAATAAATATAAAACTGAAATAAAATCATACAGGGACAGTGAGAAGAAATGATGAAGATATAACAGAGATCAAGGGGAGAAGAATGGATTTTGATATGATTATATAAACAGAGAGGACTTGAATGATGAATCCTTTGCCAGAGAAGATAAAGAGTTGGTTTGCAGGTTCTTAGTGACAGAGAATGATTCCAAGGTGGTAGGGAGGAGCAAGGGGAGACTGTAAAAGTCTCCTATACAAGTTTGTGCTTATACATCTGGGAGTTGTAGCTTCCATTCACTAGGTGCTGAAGAAACAGAGGTAGCTGCCTCATCTGGGTTGTAGCTAAGATAAAATAAGAATGTAAAGATGAGTTGGAGCTTTCCTTTCATTCATAAGAAGAAGTGGTTTTTCCCTTTTGGGTTTCCTCATGAAAAATCACTGTGTCACTGTTTCATTTATGTGATTGTATATTTATTGGTTAAATGTATTACTGCAAGTTAAATGTTAAAGGCATGATTTATTGATTAATAAGTAATCTTCTTATAAAATGAAAGAAATTTTATACAACTGATTCACCCCCCCGCCTCTCAGTTGACTTATCCTGTTCAACAATTGGTATCGAAGCATGTTACTTCAAGATATCAGTTTAACCACTAGAATTTTTTGATCATTCATAATGGATAAGAAGTCAGAATTTACAAAACATGGATTGCCTTTGTTTGATGGTCATAATTATGCTTTTTGGAGTATCAGGATGAAGTTGTTTTTACAAAATCAAGGAGTAGATATCTGGCAGGTTGTATTAAATGAATATAAAGTCCCAACAACCATTCCAATAGATGCTACAGGTAAGAGACTCTGTGAGAGTAATTCCAAAGCTATGTATTTGATTCAAAAATATCTGCATTAGAAGAAATAAGAGATCTTGATACTTTAGAAATGGATGAATTACATGGAATACTAACAACATATGAGATGAGAACCTCTGGTGAGAATTATTTCAGGAAAGAAGTAGCTTTCAAGGTAGAAAAAAAATATAAGAAAAAGGTTGAAGCAGAAATCAAGAGTCATGAGGAGTCAGAAGGTGATGTGGAAGAAGCAAATTTTGTTAAAAATCTGAAAAGAGGTACTGGCAAGTATAAAGGTAAGCTTCCTCTAAAATGTTTTGGTTGTGGTAGAATAGGAAATTTTTCATATAAGTGTCCTTAAAATAAGCATACTGATAATGAAGAAGACAGTGATAGAAAACCTAAGGAATTCAAGAATAGACATAAGAAGTTTAAAAAAAAAAAAACTTACAAAAATAAAAGCCTGTGTATAAAAGATGACAGTGATATTTCAGAATCTGGTGAGAGTGATGACAGTTCAGATGTACAACTTTTTATGGCTATGGAAAAATAGGATGATCAGTCTGGTGAAGAAGAAGAAGAAGGTGAAGTTGATCTAGAAGCTGAACTGGTAAGTGCTTTAAGTGAATTAGGAAAAGTGAAAAGGGAATGCAAACATTTTAAAAGAGAAATTGAGAATCTAGAATTTCAATTACAAAAATCAAATGGTTTAATTGATAGCACTAAAATCATGGTAGTTGACTTAAAACTTAAAATAGAAGAGGCTAGAGTGACTGAAGAAGCTCTAACTAAAATGCTTGTAGAAAAGGATAAGGAAAATGAAGGTTTAAAAATTGAAGTAGTCTCAATAAGAAAGAAAGTACAAGAAAATAACATGAATCAGAGTTCTCAAGTGTTAGATCAAATTATTAGTAGTCAAAGATCAACATATGATAAGACCAGAATTAGTTATAAATCTGCAGTAACTAATGGATGTTCTAGTTCAAGTGTTGAGAAAGAAGGTACAAAGGATAATCATGAGAAAATTACTAGAAAGAAGATGGAATCAGAAAGGCAAGAAGAAAATCAGGGTTCAACGGTGCATAGAAGAAGTTATGGCAGACATCAAAACAGGTTTGAAAACCATTGTTTCTTTTGTTATAAGTATGGACATAAGGCTGCATTTTGTAATAGTTTTTCAAGAAAGATAAATGCACATAATAGTCATGAAAGGTCTAATTTTGAATATAGAAGAGGACATGGTAAAACTAGTCAAAACAATATGAACTACCCTTACAACCGATTTGACACCTTAAGATATGACACTGAATGTTACAAGTTTAACAAATTTGGGCATGTGTCAAGAAATTGTCCAATGAGTTTTGAGAAATTTAATGAACCCACTTACACAGATCTGAAAACCAAATTTTGGAAAAAGAAAAGTGAAAATCTGAACATTGAAAAATGCACTATAGCTCTACAAGCAGAACATAAAGTAAAATGGGTTGTGGATAATGGATGTTCAAAGCATATGATAGGTAGAAAACAACTCTTTGTTGAACTAGATGAAGGAAAAAAAGGTACAATCACCTTTGGAAATGATCAATCAACTAGGATAGTTGGAAACAGAACTGTATGTCTAAACAACAAGAAAATCATGGCTGAAAATGTCTTATTGGTTGAGGAAATGGAACATAACTTATTGAGTGTAAGTCAAACCTGTGATAAATGTCTCTTTATTATTTTTTATTCAAAAGGATGTCAAATCAGGGATATAAAATCAAATAAACTAATTGGAACAGCGACACAAACTTCAAGCAACATTTACATACTAAATGAAGAAAAAGAAAGATGTTATCTTGGGAGTGAAGATGAAAGTTGGTTGTGGCACAAAAGATTTGGACACATTAACTTTGAAAATCTAATTCAGTTGAATAAAAGGGAAGCAATAATAGATTTACCTATCATAAAGGATCTTTCAAGTTCTGTCTGCAAGCAATGTCAACATGGTAAGCAAACTAGAGTTAAATTCAAAACCAAAGAACATTCAACAACTAAACCATTGAAAATAGTACATGCTGATGTCTGTGGACCTATGAGAACAATAGTGTTAAAAGGAGAAATATATTTTCTACTATTCGTGGATGACTTTACTAGAATGACATGGATGTTTTTATTGAAAAAGAAATTTGAAACTTTTAGTTGTTTTCAAACCTTCAAGGAGTCAACTGAAAATGAATGTGACATGAAAATTAAATGTTTAAGATCAGATAATGGAGGGGAATTTGTGTCTAAAGAATTCAATAGATACTATGATGAAAATGAGATAAGAAGACATTTTTTTGTTACTGAAACACCTCAACAAAATGGAGTGGTTGAAAGAAAAAATAGGACTGTTATGGAGATGGCTAGAACTATGCTTAATGAATCTAAAATAAGTAATATACTATGGCCTCAAGTTGTTCATACTGTTGTTCACATTTTAAATAGAAGCTTGCTGAGAAACAATCATTTTAAGACACCCTATCAGTTATGGAAAGGCAGACCAGCTAATGTTAAACATTTCAGAGTTTTTGGCAGTAAATGTTATATCAAAAGAGTTGACAAGCATTTGGGTAAGTTGGAATCTAGAACAGATGAAGGTATTTTAGTTGGGTATTCTTGTTCAAGGAAAGCTTATAAATGTTACAACTTCAAATTGAACAAAATAGTTGA